>JASANE010030738.1:0-17588 GCA_030248225.1 Trileptium ribeirensis | reverse complement strand
TGTTAATGTACTTCGTTCAGTTACGTATTGTTCGTTTCTATTCAGCTAGTCAGTGGTGTTCGAATATATAATAACTAAGTTATACATGTAAATTTTTCGGCTGCATCGGTAGCCGTAAAACTAAAAAGGTAGTATTTTCGTAACTTCTCCGATTACTTGAGTCAGCGGTGGCAAAATTACCACTGTATCTTTAAAGTCGTCGATTTTGAGGCTTAAAAGGATTACTCGGAAAGTCTCGTTTAGTGGCTAGTAAAGCAAGCTGACGTGCTACAGAATTATTAAACATTAGACGCTTGGGCATGGCCCGTTAAGTAGATATAACTATGCATTTTTGGATTGGTTTTACTCTAGCTTTAATTTTTTATTTGTTAAACATACTACAAAACAGTTTTGTTGCGTTTATTGCAGCTTTTAGTATAGTACACTCTAGTCAAACGCATCTACATTACAAAGAGCCTGCTATTCCGTGTTAAACAAATCCGAAACATTTATTAGTGCTCTATACCCTAAAAATCGTGTAAAGTAATGATCTGCCACCTTTGTTTCATCAAATACAGCGAAATAACTATTGGTAATTTATGTCGCAGTTATTTCAGATTAGAATTGTGATTTTAATCTAATGCCGGCGCTTAATAACTCAAATATTCCAGTTTTTATAGGGTTTAAAATAGTCATCATCGGTGCCTGTTGAAAAATCGAAACCTCAGTATGCGATTCGCATTCAGATTGGCCGGCATTCAGTCAATTTCACCACAACAAATATTTCATTATAAGTGTGTTCCGTGCACGTGTTGTGCTTCCCACTACAGTACACTGAGCCTGGCCATGAGTCCATTCGTATGTTTCAGGTTGGCTATCCTGATAGTCGTGAAGTGCGCCAATTTCAATTCACTGCCTGGCCCGACCATGGTGTGCCTGAGCATCCGACCCCATTCCTCATGTTTCTCAAACGTGTAAAAAGTCTCAATGCTCCTGATTCGGGACCTATTGTTGTTCATTGCAGGTAAACAAGTGGCAAAACTTTTGAAAATATTTTAATGCTAATTAACTTCAACTGGGACGTATTTTATACTGTTTGAAATAAACTGGTAAATTTTCACGCCTAATATAGTATGGCACTAGTTTTCGGACGTAGTTATATGCAGTATTTTTGGATTTCACAATCAATTCCGAATATGCTACGTTTATATGGGTATTGTGTGTTCTTAAGTTTCTAGCAGCCTCGATCGACCAAAGAAATAATGTACAAAGAACTCGTCGCTCTAATCTCGCTCGGAGAATTTGGGATGTTGAAGATTCAACGATAGAAATATTTTTTAAGAAAGTGCAAACAATAATTAATTTGTTTATTTACAAAATACATCTCATACTTCTCATTGTTTATATAATGCATAAATTGTTGTAGTGCCGGAGTCGGTCGCACTGGTGCCTTCATTGTTGTCGATTGCATGCTTGATCGGCTTCGCTATGAAAATTCAGTTGATATCTACGGAACTGTGACATGTCTTCGAGCTCAGCGTAACTACATGGTGCAAACTGAGGTGGGTGAAATGTTAACGTGACAGCTGCCATATTCCTTAGCAATATTATGTTGTCTTGGTTTTATCCAACGCTTAAACTATATTGATTTCGCACGATATTACTTCGCATACTGATACTGTTTCGCAACATATTACCTGCTACGCTTTTGTTTTAAATATTATTTATAAATTACAGTTAGCCGATAGTGATTTACTCTGATACTGCCATGTGTCGCAAATGGTATTCAACATTTAATATCCACTGACATCAAAATACCACCAGAGCATAATGTTAGTGTTGCTATAGCTGAGTTTGAAATATTGCGTAGGTTTTCGTGTGCGCTGTTATTCGCTCTATTTGCTAAGCCCCTTAAAGAACCGAGCAAAGCTCTGATATAGCGCAATGGTGATTTGCATACACCACTTGCAATTGTGTAATACGGGTTAGACTCCTGGAACAGGATTACGTTCCTAAAACAAACATGAAAACATGACACAAAATTAAATTAAACATGCATTGCGATTCACACTACGTTTGCAACAAACAATACATATAATACATATAGGAAGTCATTAACACAATGCCATACAAAATTTAAAATATTTCATGCGTCCGCTGTGTAAGAAGATGTCGTTCATAATAGGTAGGTTATTAATTGTTCACCCAAAATTAATGAATTGTTCACCCATAATTAATTGTTGAGTGGTCTCAAAATTTATTAATTGTTCACCCAAAACCTAAATTATAATAGTTACCGAGGTTGTTAATTCCTTTGATAGCTGTTGCCCATCTTCTTGGGACGTCCCCTTCCCCGTCGCTTGCCAATCGGTACAGCTTTTGCTTCTTCTCGTACTTGGTACCCACGGAACATAGTTTGTACGCCGATTGAGTGCTTGCATACGTTGTGCTTTTGGCCTTCTCTAAAGTCGCAAATATAAAATCCATAGTGATCGTGCACAATATGCAAGGAGTCCATAAATTGCTTGTACTGTTCCCATGATTGAGTAAACTCCGGTTGTTGATGCAGCAATGGAAATCTCACAATACTGAGTTAGCACTTGCTACCTTGAACTGTGTATGTTGTATCGCCGTTCTCCATGCCAAAGCGATGAAATATCGGATTCGTTTGGCACCATCGATATGCTTTCGTTTCATCCACTAAGTTTGCATTAGGAGTTGTTACAAAATCCAGAACATTTTGGCTGTCTGTAGTGACGAGATTTTGCATTGCGGCAAAAAATTCAGAAAGGTGGGCACGTTTATGCAAAGTATAAACATCATTTATATGTCGGTTAAAACGCTCAAGTCTGTTATCGGTTGATGTAGTCAGGTATAGGTTGAGTATAGGTTGAGGCACCTTCATACCAAAACTTCAGATCAGTATCAATCCATTCTTTTCTGAAATATTCTGTGAATTCCGGGCTTGCTGTTGACGTTTTCGCCAAGAAGAGAGTTTTTGCGACTTGGAAAAGACGAAAATATGGGCAATACTGCATATAGTCGAGATCCACATCAATATCATTCCACTGATGGCCCAGAAGGCCGTTTCGGTTACGAACCCTGCGTTTCATATGGGCCAAACACGTTTTGAGTGAACAATTCATCAATTTTGGGTGAAATATTAAGTAATTATGGGTGAACAATTAATAATTTTCCTTCATAATATGTGTAGATCAAATATTAAAATAAATTAATACAAACGGCTTAGCAACTTTGAAAAAAGATTGTGTCTAATACAGCAGGACATTTGAGAATTGTTCTAACCTAAACCATACAGTGCAGCATAAAATAAACATATAACAAAAATTTGGATACTTGTATTCTACTAAGATTGAATTACTTCCAAAATCATTAACGTAGGGTTTGCCAAACGTTAATTTGTCAATCCACATTTTCATTCCAAATTAATAACTAAACTCAAAGACAAAACTGTTATGATTGTGATTTGTAAACGAATAGTAAGTTTAAGTATGCCCACGGCAGCTTTAACTACATTAGCTGAAATATATTTAATAAGAAATTTCACTGCCAAAGGTATACTCTTCGCCTGCGAGACAGCGGTTAACAGGTGCCTATAATAGGTGCCATATGGCTGGCGTCTGAATAATCCCAGTTATCACGACGATGAGGAATTGCAGGACATTCTGCTGTTATATAGTTATATATAATAGTCAAAAATGGGCTCATACAAAAGATTCAGCTGCCCTGCCGTAATATGATCATAAAAATCATGCATCAACGCAATGTGTCAATCACACGCTTTTAGAAGTATGTAACCTAGATCTAAAATGGCCACATTCCATAGTTTTCAAGGTCGAAATCAAAATAGAACTGGTAATTTAACAATGTATTACTCAATAGCTTTAATTAATGGTTATGCACAAAATATATTATTAAGGTAACGACAGAAGAAAACACGAGCAATACTAAATAAGTTTCCATGATTAGCAGACTTTGTTTACAGCGAAATATAATTATGCATAGATATATCTTAAATAGTATAATATGTTTGAGTTTTTCTTGCACGAGTTTGATAACTCCAGAAATAATAGGAAGGGCTGACGCCCTGATCAAAGATGTACGCATTTAAATATGATGAACGTACAGCAAAGATTTTCACCAATATTATTCACTAGATAACTGCAACAATTCATTATTTGTGCAGATTTTCAGGCGTTAGCATTTTTTAGTCATTATTCTGTATCATCAATAAATATTTGTATTATAACTGGGCTTTAAAATGTATATTTTATCTTTTATCAAACATCTTTCATTAAACAAGTAATTTAAAATTTATTTTTCGTTACTAAAGTTATTTTGCTGTAAGATAGATTATCCTTTTTCTTGATCACTGGACTAATGTAATCTTTCATTATATAAGCTGATAAAGGTCAGGAACGGATGTCCAGGTATCCGTGATAGCGCTTATTTGTCGCCACACAATTGTGAAGGCACGTATCTGCATGTCATTTTTTCGAAGAACACAGATTATAAGCTCACATTTTCAACGCAAAATCAATTCGAATTTAATTTTATCTATAGCATGGTATCCGCTAAAGTGATGACATAGAAAATTTCTCCAGTAGAGGTGACATACAATATTGGATGCCTACTACATAGCCAATAAATCTTTGACAAATGAAGAATGTAGCAAAAACAACCAAGGTTGTATCAAAAGCAATTACTTGAGCAAAACTTGTTAACTGACTGTTGGTATTTGACTTTTGATATTTTGTGAACATTTATCCTCTGAGGTATACATGCTGATGCTCCGAGGTCTCAGGGGTTATACGGGGTCAGCGTGGGTGTGGTCATCTCAGGGGTGAACGTCCTCGGAAGGAGGTGGGCGGTGATAAAAGTCGACGCCTCCCACCTTCCATCCTCCCCCTTACTCTCATTTTGGATAATTTAAATCGACTTTAGCGAATTTTTGACAATTTTACCTATTTTGCGAAATAATATTTCCGCGTACGTTGGGCGTCCACGGGGGGGCGTAACCTCAGGGGGAGTAGGTTATTACCCTCAGAGATATACTTGGACCGTAGGGGGTTGTGGTCCGAGGCCTAAAGGGTTAGCCCTCAACCCCTGTTTCAGCACGTATGCCCTAATAGTAGAACCATCTAAGTCATATTTGCTCCACCGCGAGGCTCCGCACAAACCCTGCCCACACCGGCCTCCCGAAGTACGCGCAAATTTTTTGCAAATAGGATTGAACTCAAATACAAAAACAAATTTAAAATAAAATTGCGAAAATTATGCGGAAAAATATAATCTTTGGTTAGCCTCTGGCCTATCGCCTCTCATCCCGCCTCCGTTCCCACGCCTAGACTATGTACCCCTCTAAGACATATAACTAAAGTAGCATTGGTATTAACAAGAGTGCATTAGGGAAGAGTATGACACTTCCCTGCACTCACACGTTAGCACGTGTTTGATGACACGGGCGTGTTCGGCCTGACCCCACCCAGTTTCTGGGGGGTCGAGATGCTCCGACTCATACCCCCCAGAAATTGGGGGTCCGACCGACCCCCCCCCCAAAAAATCTTGGAGGGGTCCGAGCTACCCTCCCAGAAGCTGGGGGTCGGGGCATCTCGACCCCCAGAAACTGGGGGTCACGCCGAACCGCCCTTTTCATCTAACACGGGTTTATATGTGAGTGTAGGGTAGTGTCATACTTTTTCCTAATGCATTCTTGGTATTAACTAACACAAATTTGCGATAGTATATATATCATTGGCTTTTTTTGCCATGATTTAACGCTTAACAGAAATGAGTAGCTTTTGCAAGTATTACTTTACATCTTTCAGGATCAATATGTCTTTATTCATGACGCCGTACTGGACGCTGTCCAATCAGGAAGTACTGAGATACCAATCAGCAAACTGTACACTCATTTACAAAAGCTTATTCAAACCTCACCTATGGACGGCTTATCGGGTATGGAAATGGAGTTCAGGGTAAGTCAATAATACTGGAAGACGTTAATGCGTATTCCAATGGCTGTTGGATTAAATTTTAGTAGAGTCGAATTTTTCATAAAGATTTTACGTATACATGGGAACGAAAAACGGATCAAATATTTTTTTATGAATTCCGCGGGGAAATACATACTACTACTTTATATATAAATTTTGTCAACTTTAGGAGTCTATGATTCGAAAACAAAAACAGTTTAGAGGAGTTACTGGCGGCTGTCCACGCCTTAGGCGTATGATAAGATTTATATAATGAATTTCACGTACACCCTGTTCACGTAAAGGTTATATTGACCGATGATTGTATAGCGTAATAAATGTTTTATCCAATGACTTGAGCACTAAGATAGTAAAAATCCAGATGTATTCTAGTAAAACCTTCCATTCTTTTGTTGAATTATTAATGTCGCAGTGCCTCCTCGTCGCACAAAATTTGGACCCTAAAGATTACGTTGCCCAATCAGTTTATGATTAGTTTAACGTGGTAAAACCCTCTATCCAAGAACTTGAGCAGTAAGATAGTAAAAACCAGATCTATCCTGGTGCAACAACACAATTCTATTTTTGAACTATTAATGTCAAAATGGTTTATCATCGTATAAATCTTAATTGTAACTGATTATTTTCAGTAACGGACAGCGTTGTTTTCATTTTCCTTTTCAAAATGTTAAGGTAATGGTTAGGAAAAATCGATTACAGTGTGTACCCATTGCGAATGTTTTTAAATATTTTGAAAAAAAATTATAGGAAGGCAACACTCACAACTGGGTTGAAGCAATTGATGTACGTTAATTTTTTTTATAAAGAGCGAAATTTTGTACCAAATGAGGGAATGTTCGATATTTGCGCGATTTTTGCACAATCTTATAAATTAGGGAAAACAAAAACTGAAAAAATAATGTTATACAAAGAATAAATAGTTCAAGTATTAAGTGGAGTGAGCTTTTCTCAGCTTCTCCAAAAAATAAAATTATACCTGGAGCATGAACTGGACTCGTCCCTCAATTCGGGACTGTGGAGAACCAAAAATCGTTGTGCAGAAATTACGCCAATTCATCTGGGGTCTTCAGTTGAACTGGTGTGCACAATAAAGTACTGTATCCGTAATAAATTGTCAAAAATGTGTTACTTAACAACTGCCTGCAATTATGGATATCCAAAAATTTAAAATTTCAGTGATTCATAGCTGATCAGAGAAGAATTCGTGATTTTTCATCCAAAATAAGAAAAATTTCGCATATTTCTAGACCATCAAAGAAAAATTTGATAATTTTTACACGCACAGGACAGTATTTTGGCAGACCTGCTGGACATCAATTGGGGGAGGCCAATATATATATGGGCGGCATAAATTATTGGAACGTTTGGGGGTTACGCTGATATTGTAAGCACATCGACTCTAATATATAATGTAATCTCCAGATCCTATTTAGTATGCTGTCATTTGTCTCACGTAATGTCCGTGAATTTATAGCAAATTACTTTCAGAATGCTATTTATAGCAACTTTATATTAGAATGGTTTTATAACAAGCACTAATTATTCAATTATTATTTTGGTTGTATTATTATTAAGCAGTTTATGGGTAATTTTCCAAACACTGAGGGCTTTGTTTGTGTCGCCGTGCTGTCTTGTCTCGGCCGTCCGTGTTTTGCTTCTTTCTTTTTGCCTTTTATTTGGTTTGAAACAGCACAATTATTTATTATTATTTTGGTCTATCATCATTAACAGTTTGATGGTATTTTCAATTATTTATGTATACAAAGGTTATTTAGCTCAGGGTATCCGAAAAAAATTAGAATTTTGACGAACCCTTTACGACAGTATTTAAAAAGTTTTGGACCATTGGCCACCATATGCAACTCGCCTTTTGTTCTTTGAGATTTTTTTGTCTTCATAGATCAATATGTAACCAATGAATTCCATTTCCGGCAATATCGGGTTAGTTCTGGATCTTTAAGTACTAAATGTGATCAACATTAAAGAACGTAGAAAGTGTTCCACTTTGAAGGATCTTTGCAAATAGAACAAATGCCAGCCTATTTTTATTTGCTGGATTTGTGTTACTAACATTTTATCCTTAATTTATATTAACTTTCCGTTTTTGGTATCCTGCAATATAAGCGAATCGCAACGAATGAAGTGCATAGTGAAACATTTGAATTCTTTTATTTTTCAGCATTTGACCAGTCTTCGCCTAGCGTCCGCAACATTCACAGCTGCAAACCAAACTGTAAATAAATGCAAAAATCGGCTAGTCAACATCCTTCCGTATGATTCGTCACGGGTGTATCTGCTGCCACTTGGTGCTCTTGAAGGTTCTGATTATATCAATGCCTCATTTGTTGACGGATACAAATCCAGGTTAGATTACATAATCTTTAATTTGAATAAATACTTCCTCGTTTAATTTTACATAAATTCGCAATAATGTATTCGAAATAATAGCACCGAAAAATCCTACGATCAAATACGATCAGAATGTATTTTTATGTTTTATATATCTGATTGTTATACATTATATGTTTTGTGTTGTCTTATTTGAGGCACCGTTTAGCGTCCAGTATTAGAAAAGATTGCACATTCTCCCTTAAAAAATCCCATATGCGATTGATACATAGTGAATTGACCAACTCACAAATATAAAAATTCATAAATGTACATGCTGTGGATACACTTTGGCCAAACTGTACTTTCCGTTCTCCTCAAAAGTTTCAAAAGTACAATAACCATACCATCTTAAAAATTTCAGAATGCAAACATAGCCCGTGGGATTATATACTGTTTCAAGGGTACATTACGGCATATAGCTTACACAGAAATATAAGCACTATCTGGCGCTACTAATAAATGGTACGGGTCACCGGGCTATAACGACTGTAAATTTTGGATGTCGTAACCTTTAATACTGCACTAATCTCTATTCGTTTTGAAAGTTTTCTAACGCAGTATAGAATTTATGTCATAACAGTAGCGCAAAAATTGGAGTATCTGAAAGTTCATAAACCTTGCTTTTAAACCACATTTAAAAATTTTCAACTTAAAAACAAAGAAAAATATTTCAATTTATATAAGAAAAACAGCAGTCGCAACTTGGTAGTCATTTTTATGAAAACAGTAAACTTCTACCACTTATCTTTTTTAAACTTTATCTGCATCTTGATCTGCATCTTTATTTGCGGTCACAAATTTCACATTCAAGATTAAATTATGTTTTATCTCCTAAAATCAAATCTTTTGTAACCTGAAATTTTGCAGCTGCACTAATTTATATTGCAAATGTAAGTGCATCGACAGCGAATCCTCAGATAGCACCTACGCAGTTCATATTTTATTTTGAACTATGCACGCTATTTTGTGATACCTGAGAAATATTGCAAATACGATTGAATGATGTATTTTTACAGGCGGGAAATATTTTGAGCACAGTCGATCGAATCTTTCTCGCTGAATTTTTCTGTTAGCATGGATTATAAAAATGATTTTAAGGAACGGAATACTTCCTTGAACTGTGATTTATCGTTGTGTAAACAGTTATATATAGCTTGACGGTCTCAGCTATAAAAAAAATAAATATGAATTGTTGCATTTTATATATGTATACCATACAGCATTATCTGCCACTTGACGTTGCACACCCCCATCTGGGTGCAAAGCGCTCACCCCCCTTGCAGGTTCCCTCCTTGGTGGCGACGCAGGAGCCTAACATATAGGCGGCACTGAACGCGCGATCGGCAGATTCCGATGGGGTCGCCCCTCTGCCTTCAGTCCAAGGACTCGGCTATTCCCTTCGGAAGCTTGGACCTCGAGCATGTATGATGTATATCCTTTGTTTTGGGTGGTACGGTTTCAATATTCCACCGTTGTGGTATTTTCAGATCAGCATACATTGCAACTCAGGGACCTCTGCCAAACACAGTGGACGATTTTTGGAGAATGCTCTGGGAACATAACTCCACAATTGTAGTTATGTTGACAAAGCTGCGCGAAATGTCTAGAGTAATTGTTCTGTTTATACTGATAGTAATAATACATAGCTAGCAGCGATATCAATTTGTTACTAAATAATATTCTTTGCTTTGTAGTTAATTAATGGGGCAATCACTTTATAATGTCTCGAACGTGTGGAACCTATATACCCCGAACTGTCTCACTCACACTGTCGATATAACAACAAGTTTTTTTATAATTTTTTTTCAATCGTGTCTACCTAGGAGTATTGCCACATCTGCAGCACGGTTATTCCTTAATGGTGTAATATCTCACTACGCAACGTATAAAGTGTCGCTGAACACGATGTGATCGGGGCCTCTGATTAGTGGTGGCGCGTTAGTCTTGCAAGCTAGAGGCACGGGTTGGAATCCCGTCTGGTCCAATGTAAGATCTCTCGTGAAAATATTCAATGGTTGGGCTCGCTGAGATGGACTTAACTCCAGATTCAAAACGTTTCGAGCGGCAACATTCTGTGAATAATAAAAGGATAAAATTAATACTGTTAATTAATATTACTAATAATAAAATTTACGATATACTAATTTTTAAAGAAGAAAAATGTTTTACTACGAATTTGAAACATACTAAAAATATACCAGCGTCGTGTCTATGTACTAAAATTAGACAGTTATATGTAATATAATTAATATTTTTTGTTATTCTAGCATTTATTATCAGTAAACGGGTATATACTTGAGCATAATAGCAAACCTAAATATAATTAAACTTGTAAAATTGCAGTGGTTAGTTTTTACGATGTTATCTCCCACATACATAGAGTTTCGGCTGACGAAATTAGTCAACCTTCTTTGGTATGGTTATCACCTAAATTGATACTTACATTATGATACTTGGATTGTAATCCTATTTACATTGAAACAATACTGTCAAAATATGATACTTTTTGTTTAGCATTTGTCGATAGACTAACTTTTTCAGTTTGTTAGTCCGCTTTCTGATTTCTATACTAAACTGTAATGCATCAGAAGACATTTTAAATTAAGTTGTATATACTCATAAATTTAGGACAAATGTTACCAGTATTGGCCTTCCGAACGTGCTCAACAATATGGCAAACTTGTGGTTGATCCAATTGCAGAGTACAATATGCCGCAATATACGCTCAGAGAATTTAAACTTAGTGATAGTTCTGTAAGAAAAACTGTATGTTCGATTTTCATTTTTAACTAATGCCGTTTATATCTGATAATGCGTTTTGTTGTTATATAAAAATAAAAACTGTGTACCTATAACACTGCTATTAATAGAGCTTGGGTAGGACGGCCTTAACCGTCTGTCGTGTTCCAACCATATGTCATGGATTAAGGTAAACTGCTCTGAAACATGTATTAAGGGACCCATCGCATTTATTGTTTTAGGAAACAATGCCTTTTAATTAGTAAGGAAGACCTATTATTTATCTTCATTTGACCTACACAAAACATTTGCATTATAATAATATTTAGCAGTTGTTGCGTAAAATACAACACCTGCGTGCTTACAATGGACGATGGCTAATTTTCAGTACCTATCTAGTCTGTGAAAGCTCGTAAATTTTTTCTAGACAACAGAGACCGTTGCTAGGCCGATTTCAAGCTACAGGAAATGTTTACTAACCCAAAAATTCAACGCAATTTTAGCAGTATTTTACCTGTAATATTTCAAATGTTTGTTTCAATGTCTTAAACTTACTGAATATTGTTATATTAATTCGCGTAATTTTCGTTCAATAATGAGTTGTTTTCGGCATAAGGTAAAAACTTAAAGCTGATTTCTACCAAGAAATTTTTATCAGCGAAATTAGCAAATTTCCGTTATCATACGCCAAACATGAATTTGTAACTATGACAACCAACACACAAAATGTATTTATCAGGAGAGACGCAATAATAATATTGCCAATTTAGCGTATGCACTGTTGTGTTATAAATCGATACAAACTATCTTTAAGTGGCACAATATTGTGAAACCGTTTACGCGTATCTCAAACGATTTGATTCCACGTAAACTGGTTTACCAGAAGCGCTGATGACGTGAGGGCTACATGAAAAACTGACTAGATTGGGAACCAATCATTGAAACACATTTTCTGTTTAAGCTAGTAAATCGGACATTCCGTCCCACACTGTCTTGTAGTTGCGGGCGTACAAACAAGACGAATAGACTGACTTTGCATTTGTTAAATTTCAGCTGTAGTTGCACGCAGCTTTGACACTCTAAAAATTATTGAGTCACATTTGCTCAGAATGAGCAAATTAGGCTCATTCTAAGCCCCTGTGATCTGGCTCAAATCTCCCTAAGTCTCGGCTGTCTAAAAATTGCAGAAATTAGCTCAGCGCTTTTGCAGTGAACTAGTACAAACTGTTACTGAAACGACACTATTCTGATCTTTCCAGGACGGACAAAGTCGAACAATTAGGCATTTCAGCTATGTAGAATGGCCAGAACAAGGTGTGCCTAAGTCGGCTGAATATTTTATTGATTTTATTGGTCAAGTGCACAAAACCAAGGAACAATTTGGACAGGACGGGCCGATAACAGTGCACTGCAGGTTAGTCGTTAGTTTTCCATGAGACGCAGGTTTCAAATGTGCATCAGTTTACCACAGTGAATTTGTTCAGACTACGCTATGACACTTCTGTTTTCATTATCATCACTTGTTACTGTGGAGCACAATTGAGCAATGCCAGCTTTAGCAGCTTCACACTATTAGTATTGTCAAATATTGCTTCATAGAATTATTGGTTCATGGGATGTTTAACAAAGCAACATATCTTAGCAGTCCGGCTGAACAAAACTCTTTGAATGATCTTAACTTTAATGCGAAAATTAATACCATAATGTTTTAACAAATCTGTTTAGCCTCGAACAATTGATTTTAATTGTTTCAAAACTTTAAATATATATTATCTTTTAATTTAAGAGCTTTATTCATGGCAGTTAACCGATGTATATTATGGTCAAATTTAGTAGGTTTTCTACAAGCCATAATACCAAATTACCATCAATGGAGCACATTTTACATTAGAATACTATTCACTAGTTATATGGTAACCGCTATCTGTTTGCGATTTTTCATGAATAATTTAGAAATCACAAAATACGAAAAGTGTAATCTAATAAAATTAAGCGTTTATGGAGCGTAAATTTGTGGAAAAATATGGTACGCTTTAGGTATACTGTGCGCCATTACCGCATGACGTGTTGTTCTTTTGCCTACATCACAAGGATGTCAAGGGTACGTACAGCGCTCTCTGGGGCTACGCGCTACTCCAACTCCAAGGTTTTTGGAACCAACTGTGCTGTCGCCAACGACCAATGGTATTCAAACAGTAGTAAGAGAAACTGGAAATTTCAGCCCCTCCTTTAATCTCATTAGTTATTGACGACCTGATAGCTAGGGATGGAGCTGCCCTTGCCACCTTTGAGAAAGTTGAGGGTACTCATGATATTAGTAGGTGTAAATCGAAAAAAGATCGTATCATCGGATGGAACAAAGTATATGTGTATGACCGAATATTATACTCTTCTAAAGTTTTTTACTATGAGCTCTTGGTAATATTGTTTCACAAATTTATTCTCGTAAGAGTTTTGATCCTTTTGGCGTTGGACGACAACAAGCTTAGAATTTACCACAATACTACTTCATCCATATTATCATATCAAACCCAACCTTACGCACTGTCATGCATTTCATTTGAATTTTTCAGCGCTGGAGTTGGTCGAACAGGCGTATTTGCGGCGCTTAGTATCATTCTCGATCGAATGCGATACGAAAATGTTGTTGATGTGTTTACAACCGTCAAGCTTCTGCGTACACAACGACCGAATATGATTCAGACTGATGTATGTTTTGCCAATTGTACTTAAATAATAACCGGGTTGAGTCATTTATAGCAGTTCACAACCGTCCATTTATAGCATGGTCAGGTCAACCTTGTAAACTTCGACCTCAAAAATTAGGACACAAGTAATTCTGACATCTGGGAACCCAACTTGGAAAATTTTTCGGAACAAGCAGGTAGCACTATCGTTTGCATTATAAAGTTCTCAGAATGTGGAAGTTTTATGCGCCAATAGTGTACGCCATACATTGGTATACAACATATACTTACACTATATACCAAAACAAATGGTATGAGAAACGCCATTAACCTAGCTATCGTGTTCAAATCTTCTTTTTGTATTTACTGATGCTACTATAAGAAACACCATTAATCTAGCTATCGTGTTCAAATCTTCTTTTTGTATTTACTGATGCTAGTATAAGAAACACCATTAACCTAGCTATCGTGTTCAAATCTTCCTTTTGTATTTAGTGATGCTGTCAAACACACGTGGCACAATACATTTTAGGAGGTGTGGACTGACAAGAAATCAACATGACAATATTTAACCAAATCCTGACCATGTTTGTAATGCTATGCATAAACCTGTTATAATAACGAAATTGATTTAGCGCCTGGAGCACGATTTATAAAAACTAAGCTAACTAAAATTAAAAACTATGGATACAAGAAGTTGAGAATTACGAAGAAGTAACAGAATTGTATAAATGACACCATACCACTAGTATCTCTATCGAGATTGCAGAACGTAGTGAAGCATAGGCCTCTTTCGTCCACAGTCAACAAGATCTTGATAGCGTGCGTCTACATGCTATATGTGGGTATCACACAATACCGCACAAGTTACAACAAAACTAAGACCAGCAATAAGTTTCCCATCCCACAAAACTCCTAAGCGCATGCGATCAGCCTCCCAGGACGTAACAAGTAAAACTAGAAATTTTGGGTCGATGAACCATGGCGGCGCCATACCCCTGGTACCCATAAAAGTCATGGATCGCAGAGAAAAATCAACACCAGCAATGGGGTTTGCCATGACCGAAAGCCGTCCAGTAAAACTTTTGAGCGGCCCAAGGCCGTGGGAGCAAATTTTCGAATTTTGGGTCGGGGAACCACGTGGGTGCCATAGCTCAAACGCAATGAACCGGTGCCTTAATCCAAAAACAAAAAAGAGGCATCGGCGTTCATAATTTTACTATGAAACAAAACCAATCAGAGAAAAAAAGGAAAATCGGAAAGCTTTGCGATAAAAATAATCTTGCTTTCGTGAACGTACTAGAAATCTAGGGTAAAAAAAAAACCTTTATTTTCACCTTGCCCCGAACCTTGCGGACGCGCCTATCCCGTACCGTGGCACCATGGCTAACAAGACAAAGCCAACAAACAGGCAATCAGTTTCCGATGCCCGAAAGCCCCCAAGTGAAAGCTTTGCAGCCGCTCAGGATGTTAAAACTAAATTTTCGAATTTTGGGTCGGGGAACCATTCGAGCGCCATACCTCAAACCCCATAACTTTTAACCGGAACCTTAATCGAAAAAAGGAGGCATCCGCGTCCCCCATTTTACTATGAAATAAAACCAATCAGAGAAAAAAATTGGAAAGTCTTGATAAATCCGTGAAGGGTACTAAAATGAGGTAAAAAAACCTTTATTGTGCTCTCCGACCCCGAACCTTGGGGGCACCCCTATCCCGCTACCATGGTACCATGGGTAACAGTGCAAAACCAACACCGGCAATGAGTTTCCCGATGCCCGAAAACCTCCAAGATGAAACTTTTCAGCCGCTAAGGACGTCAAAACAAATTTTCGAATTTCGGGTCGGGGACCATTGAAGCACCTTACCTCAAACGCCATAACTTGTCAGAACCGGAGCCTTAATCTAAAAACAAAAAATAAGCATCGGCATTTATCATTTTACTATTAGATTGAGCAAACCGAGTAAAAAAAAATTCGAAAGTTAAAAATAGAGAAAATAACCTTGCTTGCGTGAAGGGTACTAAAAAAATGGGGTGAAAAACCCTGCATTTCGACTTCTTACGCCGAACAATGGGGCGTCATACCTCCTATCCCATGGAACAGAAGGTGAAGAGCAAAACCAGCACAAGCAATAAGTTTCCCATCCCCAAGAATCACCATGTAAAGCTTATGAGAAGCACAAGTCGTCGGAAGAAATACTCGAATTTTGGGTCGAGAAACCATAGGGGCGCAAAAACCCGTAACTGACACCTTAGAAATCCAGTCCTAAAACCTGATCAAAAACAAATAAATAGCATCGCACTTTATCATTTTCTCAACTTAGGAATAAAACCATACAGAGAAAAAAGAAAGTTAAGGTAAAAATAACCTTGCTTGCGTGGAGGGTACTAAATCGGGTAAAGAATGGGGCAAACAATCCCACATTTTGACCACTGTTAACTCCGAAACACTACCCTAAATCAAAAAATAGGAGATGTACACAGTATATCCACTATGCCGGTTGGAATAAGTTCATTGACGTACCGAATTTAATTTAGCTTCTTTTATTCCAATACTGCGCGTACTCCTCGAATTTATGTTATGCCTATTTATGGCATTGCTATTTAATCCTTCATTGTTTCATTCATTTTTTGCTTCGGACCGTCTCATCGCCAAGTCACAAAAACTACTGTACCATTTGATTTGTCATACGTATTTATTTAATTCAATTTTCAGGATCAGTACCACTTTTGCGTATCAAGCAGCATTGATAACCTTCAATTCCTTCAATCTATTATAGCATCCAGTGACAAAATAGTTGTAAATGGCTAAATACTGTTTATTCCGTATGGTGTGGAAAGACTGCTATCTTTCGTTCACAACACTGTTCGAATTCTTCTGTTGTATTGATAACAATGCTACCGATGCCATCGATATTGCGAACTATGTCAACTCTGTTTTACTATCACGCGGCTACGAGGAACTGTAGAAGAATAGCATGTGATTTCTTATGGGCTGTTTGCCTTTGAGTACATTTTCGACGAAGATATTTGTGTAGAAATATATGTACATAAATGTATTTGTATAAAGTGTTGCAAAAACAATGTAACTATATACACACATATTTTTTCAAGTTTAAATCAGAGTTACTTATTTGCTTATCTCATATATTATAGCCATTTGTGGCTATAAACAAGCATTCCAATTATATAGAGAATCTAGCGAACTAATGTATCCTTTTGATATAAAATCTAGTTTTAATGACTTATAGATTCTATTTGGTTTCTCTAAAATTAATATCAAACATTGGTTCTGCTGTGAGAAATAAAGTAACCATGATGGGTGTAAATGAAACACATGCTACACAGCAGTCAATATACTAAGTCATAGCTTTAGCCTAATTTATATACAACTTTAACGTTCACATGTTTTTTACACTAACCTTTCCATGACATAAACATTTACTGTGGTGCGCTTTGTCAACATTTCTTATTGAGCCTTAATTATTATGCCATATATATATTTTGTAAATATGACGAATTTAATTGATATGAAATGTAAAAAGTTTTATTACGCGTTACACTTCGCAATTGAATTTTAATAATATGGTAATTCACTGGTTGGTGGCTTTAGTGGAGTACAATTTAACTCAATTACAAAGTCGAACAATGTATTTTTAACGTTCCAGAAAAAAATTTGCGATATATATTTGAGTATTGTTCAGGGAATCAGGTTACGACTAAGAAACTATCTATTTACTAGACTGAGTCACGTTTATTTTGGTGTAGGTTACACGT
>JASANE010030737.1:0-50947 GCA_030248225.1 Trileptium ribeirensis | reverse complement strand
CGTCTTTCATGATACGAACTGGATTAGCTATTACTTTTATTATTTGAAGGGAATGGAGATGATATTCCGTCTTGCCTTAGCAATTCTTCAGCTATGCCGTGTCGACTTGCTACAACTCGATATGGAGGGAATGCTCAGGGTATGTAATTACGGTTTGTGGATTATGAAAAAGGGTATATTTTAAAGCATTTTGATCGTAAATTGTATATAAGATTTTGAGAAGTTTTATGTTTTTAGGACATTTTCTCCTCGGCGGCATTCTCTTTTACAATGTTCTTTATTCCATAGACACACGGTCCTGTAGATTGGCAATTGGTGTAATCTCTTCGCTGATGATAGGCGAGATGATAATGTTGCTGAGTCTAACACGGAGTTTGTATCAATTTTTTTCAGTATTTCCAACGTGACGTGTCTCAAAAATTCGAACAAGACCCAGAACTGCTCATCTCGACTGCCTTGAGTACGAAATATAATGCCAAGCGAATGAAAAAGTAAGTAAGGTTGATCAGTATGTTTCCGTAGTTTGAAAATGGATTCTTATTGCTAGTAGAATTGTTGTAGCCCTCAAATAATTAAAAAATTTAGCATTTTACACTATTGTAGCGTTGCACATTCTACATTACTTAAAACTGCAATGACAATTTAAGGTGAAACATTGTTCTGTATGTGTATATATTAACAATAACAAAATCCAGATTAGTGTTGTTAGCTATTTAACCGAAATTTTGCCCCTGGAACCTGGTGACATTTTTCGTTTCACATGTTGTGACGTTAACTAAAGTTAGCTGTGAGTAACCGTTGAATCTTGTATATGGCATCATTGTGGCGTTCCAGATACGAAAAAGATTACTTAACAAAGAGGACCAAGGAACAGGAAGAAGCCGTCGAACTCAGGGTATGGCTATTTTATAGTTTGATTTTTGTTCAATTTATTTTTCAATTCAAGTTCAAGTTCAATTTAAGCTCAAGTTTAGCTAGAAGTTAGTAACGAAAACGATGCCATTGCTTAAATATGTTGGTCAAAGTCAAGTTGAGGGCAGTAATATATATGCAGGCTATGCCATCCTTGATATACTAAGCTTGAGCGATAGCATAAGCTAAGGTCCTTATGTCAAACATATACTAAGGCGGAGTAGGAAGGCTGCCCCTTCCCTGAACCCCCCGCACTAAACAGTATCTTTTTTAAACATCTAACCCTACGCCCTTAAGCTTGACTTGGGCCGATATTTAGAAGAGGTCATACAAGTAATTTTTGTGGAATTGTTTCTATTGACGAGAAATTCAGACGAGTGGTTAAAATAACAGTAACCTAAAGGAAAACTAACTTCCACTAATGTATTTGTAAATTGTAAATCAAAGCGCCGAAACTGCATATACATTTAAGTATTGATGTGAATACCAGGGTTCGACCATGTCTTCATCAACTTTGCGGATCGTTCAAAGAAAAAACTCTATTGTCGAAAAAGCATAACATGCTGAATGTCATTGGAGCCTAGCAGTAATGCAAGTCGAGTACTAATCGGGATGCAATGATTTGTCAGTATTCCTCTCCACGATTCTGGTAAGGAGTTATGGGTGTTAGGAAACCGTCAGGAGACAAACCTATATATTCTTCGGGCGCCTAGGAATAAAAAATTAAGCTGGTCCTATATTGAGCAACATGGCCCGCTCAGTCGATTGGCGATGTCAGGTTATCTTTCGATGATTTCGGGAAGGAGTGATAGGTGTTGTGACGTCCTCCAGGACACTCCATGTGTGCTTTAGGGGTAAGAAAATCGAAAAATTAAGTTTGTCTTGAATAGGGAAGTTTACGCCACTTAGTCTATTGGCAGTGTCAAACTTCCTTGGAGCGGTTCCGTTACAATCCTCGGTGAATTTTTTCTAACTATCCGGTATTTGAAAAATTAAGTTATCTTTATATAGACTTGGAGGAATAAAGTTTTCTCTGAACGCTTTATAGGAACGTACGATTATTCTTTGATCCAATGTAGCATTGTGTTTTAGCGACTGAGAACCGAAAATCGTTTGCTTCGACAACGGATTGAATATCTTGAGCAGGTATTGTTTAATATAAATCAGTTGGCATCTTTGGTCAAACGGCGATATAATTCACATATGCTGCGTGGTGGAACTATAGTATCGAATGTTTCTTGTTTCCACATAAAAAATTGCTAGTCCGTTACATATGTATTCCCAGTATTTGAATAATTCATCGCGAAGCTTTCGCTCGTTTGCGACTCAGTTGTTGCTAAATCTTCAATCTGTTTACTGTAGCTGACATAGGTTTGATTTTTCGCAAAACGGAACAGTAATCATAGGTATAAACTATAGCCCTGCTAACAGTTTTTTAATCATCGTCTTGTTTTGTTTCAAGCATACGGTGCAACTGCTTGAGCTTACATTATGAGACTATGCGGCCCCTTTTGACGCATAAGCGTAGAATATTGTTGATTTAGTTATCTCAAATTTTCCTTTATATAATCTGAAAAGCTTCAATAATAACATAATATAAACATTTAATACGAATAGTCTATGTTTGATGATATATGGCTATATTTATTTATAATCGTTGTATAATTATAAATACATAATACTTGGTATGTTTTACGTAATTATATGATTAGATGATATGTATCACAGACCCTGGGTACGCTAGTAGTTAAATAGTTTCAGCAAACTAAATCCATTGAGATTGAAAATTAAAAAAACTTGTCTGTTTCGACATTTTTTATATTTTCCACTTAAGCAATTATTCTTATTTGATATTGTAGTATTATATTCTGTTTAATAATAATTAGATATTTTCAATTTTGTAAAGCAATAAAAATTTACTGGTATAATATGACGTTTCATAACATTTTTTACTACATGTTTGATCAAAATTTTAGGAAAGTGGTGCATTGGCCGATCGTCTAATACAAGGCCAGGTCAATTTAGCTGAAGAAGCCGAAGCAAAAATCAACATCAAACACGAGCTATTTTCGTTGCGCGAGATGAACGCTGACGCTCATCGCCGGCTCGAAGAAGCGTACGAAACGATTCGAGAGTTGAGTTCGGGAAAAGTTAGTTTTCACTCTTGGTTCTTGACCTGAACCATTTTTATCGATATCGGCAGAGTGTAGATATAGATACCGCGACTGAGAATAGACAGAAGTGAGCTCGTGCTGCGTGGTATGGAGTACTTTTTGTTCTTCGGCAACACTGCTTTTCAATGTCGTGTTCATCTAGCCAAATATACCCGGCAAGCAGCACGACAGCTGCTGTGATTCAACGACACCAACAACCAATCAGTCAATCATTCAACGCTTCTTGGCGAGGAATTCCGCATCAAATCGTTCATTCATAACAAAAATAATATTGCGACGCGCGTTTCGGCTATGTTCGTGTTGCTGAATATTAGTCATTCAAAAGCAAAATTGGTATGTATAAGCATTGTTAAATTGTTTCGAACAAAAAATTCTTTATTATAAGAGCCTTATTTTAGGGTACTATGACTATCTCATGTTATAGGCATTCGATGGGTTTAGGATGCTAATCTGGATTTAGAGATTTGAGCGAGGATGTTTAAAATGTAGGATACAGTTCAAAACTAATCATTTTAGTGTAATTGTGGCAATGCGTTTAGTGTCATTCTGGATCAAAAGATGTCCACAATCTGTTTCAAAACAGAAACGTGGAATAATGAAATCTTGTATACAGTGCTCGATTTTCAATCATTTTTAAATAATGGGTGGCATATTATATCATGCAGGTGCTGGCATCGCCACAGAAAGTTGGGGCCTAGGATTTTTAGCTGTTGCAAGGCAATCAGCACCACTCCTCAGGCCATACCCTGAAGAAAATTTTAGCTTCCTCAGGTATGCCAACACTCGGGTATTTTGCGGTGATATAGAAATTAATCGTCTTCACAAAAACGGTTATCACAAAGCTTTATAGTATTGGTTTCATTCCGACTAGTCATGATAAAATCCTCATTAACATATAGCACCACTTGCTGAAATAAACATTTTAGTAGGTTAATAACAAATAAGCAAACAAACGAACAACATACATAAAAGCTTAAAAGATACGATAAAATGCAATTATACGATCCTCATAGGCGAAATAAATCCCCATATATTTCAAGATTGGAGCTGTGGTCCTCCAGCTCAAAAACGCGTGATACTATTTTGATACTACCTTGGAGAATCCAAACATGTTGAGGGAAAACACTTCAATCTAAGGCAGTTGTTGTCAATTTCTCACATCGAATCTCACCGGCATGAAGCTTAATAGGTAATGTCCTTTTGGTAGTGATACATAGTATTGTCAGTAGTGTGAGAGTGACAGACAGTGTAGAGTTTGTAGCGAGTAATAAAAATGTTTCGCTCTAAACTGTTCAATTATTGCACTATTTCAAATTTATTGCTGAATAAATTTTTTTCGTAGTAATTTATCGTTTTACAACACTTAAAACAGTGTTACGCATATTGCTGTGGAATTGGATACTTTAAAACGCATAGTGAATGAGTGAACTTGTAACCGCAAACGACTATTATTCATCGGAAAAGTATGTTTTTAAAATGTAGAGAAATGTCGACTGTTGTATGCATAGTTTATGTGCAATAATTCTTTGACAGCAAACAGCAAAACTTTGTGATTCTGGATCAATTTGTTGTTTGGAGTTTTTAACGGACAGAAAGTCGCGAGAGATAGAACGACGAGCAGTTGAGAGACATTGATTTGTGTGTGCGCATTATGTATAATTACTAAAATTGTTTTAAAACAACGTATATAAACGGAGTTCGGTTTTTTGTTTCGGCTGAGAAAATAATTTTGACAGCATCAAATTCTATGTTTTAGCGGAGCAAAGAGTGTTAATATTATGAATTTTAGGGTTCGATTCAACACACAAAATAATATTGTTGGCGAGCAATAAACAGCTATTGACCACCTAGCGTCGCCGGGTTAGGGGTTACATTTTGGACTGCTTAATTATATATAAAAAATTATGAAAATTGTGTTTATGTCAGACTTTGTGTGATTTTATATAAAAATCATGAATATGTGTAAAGTTTTTAAAAAAAGCGTAACCATTACCATCCACACCGATGTGTCAAAAACCAAAAAATAAAATTATGAATATATAATTTATTATGAAACGTAAATTACAAGAACATTTATGTGTCTGTTGCTGCAAGTTACTGCGTAAATATTTAGGAAAATGGTCGTAGGAAGTTGGAAATCGACAGCAAACCCTCAGTCACAGTTTGAGATAAAAATATTTTATCGAGGTGTGTGCAAAATCAATGTATATAGATAAAAGCGTGCCGGCGATAGATTTCGGTTACTGTGCGCATAAATATTTGGAGCATTGAAGTTAACATGTCTCGAGCGAATAACGTGACGGACGGTATGTTTATACTTCACTGTTCCGACTCTTTCTGGATGATGGTTATGCACTTCTGTTGGAGCAGGGTTCGGTCAGAAGCCCCAAAAACCATGAGGAATTTACGTTCTCTTCGAGGGAAGGGTCAGACTGGCTTTCCGAAGCTTAACGAGATCTGGCGTTGATTTCTGAAGTTTCATTTTATGAACTTCTGTATCACTGTTGCAGCATTCTCGCTGGCTGATTCATTTTTTTGTAAACCCAGCATTAAATACTGTCGTTCAAGACTACAACACAGAGTCGGTGAATACAAAGTGTTTTACTCTTTTGTGAATTTGTCTCGAGCATAAGTATACAGTTTTTGAGAAAATTTTTTAGAAAACGATGTCTTTTTGTGCAGAAATAATAATAATTCGAGAAGGGAGGACGTCAATATGAATATTTGTAATGGCACTATTTTTGTCATGTTGCGCTGATGCAATTAAATTCTGTGGCCCATCGAATAAACGTGTTCACAGCTGCTGCAGCAATGTACAGTAGGCGTGACGTGACGTGATTTCGTTCGCTCGCGGCTCGCTTCAAAGTAATTTGTTCTAACATAGAATAATATTATTATTATACTAATATTAATTTTGATACTTTGAAATTTCGAGCGAGGCTCGCTCACTCGAACTGCTACTGTCATCTCTGGCGAGTACTGCAAGTCAGTGTTATGTAACAATAAAAAACTGTTGCTGAGTTCGAACATGGTTGGGTGTTGCTTTTTGAATACTAAAACGAAGGCGAATGGCAAAACAAGCGATGTGAATTGAAAATGACGTGCCATTGGTACAAAATTGTGTACTCCAGTTTTAACAGTGGATCCACGCTAAATCCTGCTTGTATCTAAGCCGGATTTTGTTTTATTATTTCGAGTAAATCTGAAAAGATTAGCGAAAATATTTAACATAAACCTATTGAAAAGTTGCTGTTATCAAGCGTATAAATTAAATAACTTTCCGAGCTCCTTCAAAATTCCAGAAAGATAACAGGAAAGCGATGCATCATGTGACGCTTGACGGGACGGCCATTCTAAATCCAGAAACAACAGGACCTTTATTTCGGCCTCCATTTATTTTGCTATATATTAAGAGCATACTCTGGTTCAGCTAATAAATCGCTAAAAATGTTATATAATTATTGGTATTTGTTTAACATTAGTTTCAGTCAAGCGAATCGATGCGTCACGCCGGTGTTCAAATCGATGATAACCAAATGATCGAACGCATCCATAAATTGCAACAAGATCTGATGGAAACAAAGACACGCGAAGCTGATAACGAAAATACGATACGAAATTTACGCTCACGGATACAGGATTTGGAAACGGTAAGTAGGTACGGGTTTATAAAATCTGGGTTATTCGAGGACGTTTAAAAATTAAACCCAGACAAAATCGGTAATTGTTGATTTTTGGATAGAATACTTCACTTTCAAACGGGTGCTTGATTTTGTCTTCTGTATAGATTGTGCACCTCATAAGGAAAGAAAAATGTTTTCAAACTGTATCCAAAACTATATTCTGGACGCAGTGAAATTTGTACAATTTGCGTTAATCACACTACAGAAATGAAGAGTGTACGCTTGACGCTCGTTCGATGTTCTTCGACAAACTTAAATTTTAACAAGGTGTTCGATTTTGCTCCAAACTTTTATCGCGTTTCTTTTAAATTTGCTCGATAGCTGCTCGAAGCTTGGTCTACACTTGTTAGCAGATATAAAAAATTTTCCGATTTCTTATTCTCATTTTTTGTTTCAAAGGAAACCTGAAATGATGAAATGAAAAATAATTATCACAATTATGATTTTTTTTTATTTTAAATTAAAGCAAAAAGAAGTTTTTGAGATATTGAATATTTTGTTTTCAACTAAGCTTTTGCTCCCAGTAATGAATCCAACAAAAGTCATTTAGGACTGGGGACTCAGGAAATATTACTAATTTTTTTCAGTGATTTTATTGTTTTTAATAAGCGACTCAAGGTTACATGCGCTTGATGTCGGAACTTAAAAATTGTGGATTTCTGCTCTTACTTGTCTTCCATGCCAGACGTAGCAGATATGTCACCACAAATCAGGTATATTTACGCAATTATTGTTATCCTCGCGTTCATCTTTAAATTGAACGATCGGAGCGATATTTACGAAAATTCAAACGGAGCGAGCGGAGTTTCCACTGAGGGCGCTTTATGAAAATCGTGAAAATTTCTGGGTGGATGGATTTCGAAAAATTTTTGCATTTGCTAGCAAAAGTGATGTGAATGTGCTCTTTAGTTGAACGTGACCAGTTCCCACACCATCTTCGTGGTAAAAATGGCAAAAAAACTGGTTTTTAGGGTTCTTGGTCAAATTTGCATATACGGGTACTAGTCTCGCAGCCCATACCTCGCGACGCAGGCTCCTTATCGAAAAACATACGGAATCGGCTCATCGAGATCAATAACTTTGATGACCACGACTTTTTTGTGAGGCCGCTGTGGGTCCGAATATGGCATGTCGAATTTCGGCATATTATTACATGATTTAAACTCACAACGAGTGTATTATGTATCAAGCATGCTGAGTACCATGGTTTTGGTACGTCGAGTCCAATTCGACTATATTATACCTTTTCGTGTGTTTTTACGATTAATTCGATTTCCAAAATGTGGGTCGTCGTTTCCTTGGTTATTTATGGCTTGCAGGGCATCAAGCGTGCTCTATATAAATAGTCTCTGGTAGAAGGTTCCGCATTGTCTATTTTAAATTTTCAGGTCAACCGAAGGCTTCGCGAGACTCCACCCGACCACGGAGTTGCTTCGCTGCAGGAAGAACTTATTTCTGTCAAAATGCGCGAGGCGGAAGCGGCACTATCATTGAAGGAAATGCGGCAGAAGATTGCAGATCTCGAAGCTGACTGGCAGGTAAAAAACTTAAGTGTCAAATTGTTTCATGACTACTACTGATAGGCACTGTCCCTCTAAGAAGTTCAATTAACAAACTAAGTACATATTCTATTTTTATAGGTTAGTCTCGTTCGGGTTTAATCATACCAATCACTCCACTAACTATAAGAGCGGCCATTAACCACAAACTTTCATCGTTTCTTGTCTTTTTGGGTTAGGCAGAATGCTAGCTTCGGTTTTCCATTGTAGAATCAAGGCGTGAGCCTCGGGTTCACGACGATCCGCTTTGCAGACAGTGTCAGACAGGAAGCTTGGGTGGGGCGGTACATGTGTCAAATGGTGACGCTGGTGTCCTAAGGCAAACCCAACGAGGACAGAAACCGCGCGTAGAGCAAAAGAGCAAATTCAAGGTTAATTTTGATTTTCAGCAAGAATAAGAACCGTGATAGTATAGCCTATCAATCTTTTTGACTTTGAGGGTTTCAGGCAAGATGTGGCAGAAAAGTTACCGCATGGATAACTGGCTTGTGGCATCAAAGCGTCTATAGCAACGTTGCCTTTTGATCTTTCGATGTCGGCTCTTCCTATGATTATGAAGCGTAATTCACCAAGCGTTGGATTGTTTACCAACCTATTATAGGGAACATGACTGAGTTTAGACCGTCATGAGACAGGTTACTTTTTACCCAGCCCTCCACGGTGTATCCTCGATGCAGGACGAAGTTGTATCAGTCAAAAATGCGACACCTGCTCGTATTTATCAGGGAAGCAAATATCGTAAAAGTGGATTTCGAGGCGCATTGACAGTAATATGCTTTTTTGGGTGACAAATTGTTAATGCATTTATAGCTAGCCACATGACTCGTAGTATATTTTTCTGGTAAAGATGTTGTCTTTTGTTTTGAAAGTCCTGTTCTAGATCGGCTGTCGTCAGCTGAGAAGAGGGTGTCCTCGAGAATGCATTGTGTTTTCTGCTGTTATCTTCTTGTAGCAGCTGTAATAATTTTACCAGATGTCTACGTAGCTAGTTGTAGCTGATGTATTTGTGGATAACGATCCTTTCGGCGACGTATCATCCATTAACCTTTTGACTTATGAATTATTTATTTTATATCATTTTGAACAATCTGTTGCAGCAGAGGTTAATTGAGGTAGAAATGCTTGGTTGTGAGCCTTGTACTCTAGAAGCTAAGCTATTTACGATGTGTTTCCGGTGTTCTTAAGACACTTAGCTAATGGAGCGAACAATAACGCACGTGTACAGGTACACCGCATGACAAACTAGCTTCACAATATCCGCTGTTATTGTGTAACGTTATATCTCAGAACACTAAATTTGTCAAGACGAAGCGTTTAATTCGAACATACGTAGATATCGTATAAAGGGCAATTTGGTATTCGTCAGTCTTGGATAGCGAGATTCCACCGGAATAAACGCAGTCTAGTCTGGATAAATGTTAAAGTGTTGTCCTATGCTTTCCAGCAGTATGCTTAACAGATTTAAGGTAGCAAATTGCTCCTATCGTTAAACCAACCAACCAGAGATTGCAGCCGTTTTGTTGGCGATTTCATCGCAGTCTGTCCATGATCGTAAGCTAGTTCACAATTGATTAACATGCATCTCGTTTTGCCCTAATATCATTAACATTGATATGGCTGCGGCTAGTTGCGAACATTTAAGTAGTTCCTTATTTCCTAAGAGGAAGGTGAAGTCCGCGGAAAAGTTTTCCTGTGTGTTGTGCAGCTGAATGGGCTTTTGTCATAGAAGATTCGTTTTGCTTTTTTAGAAATACACCAGCTGTTCTTGCACTGCATCCAACAGCGCTAATTGCAACAACAATCATAGCAATAACGCCAATGACCAAGAATCTTTACCTGATCGAGTAGGAACGAATTGTGCGAATAGCAGTGGCAATTCTCAAACGCCACGGAGTGATTTTTCGTCAGGCGCGGCACTTAACGATGCTACTTTGACCCCGGGATCTTCAGGAAAGGACAAACGCCGCTCGACATTAAGCAATATTATAAGCTCAGCTGGTGGGATTATCGCTCGGCAGACTGGCAGCGGTCCACTGGGAGGCCCGCAAGATCATGTGGTGACCGTGCCGACTGTCCGTGATTTGGAAGAACAACTAATGGGAACTCGAATACGCGAGGCCGAAGCATGCGTTGAGCTTAAAGAGATGAAACAGAAAGTGATGGAGCTAGAAACTCAGGCTAGTTCGATGATTGTTTAGTGTTAAAAATGCGTAACTTCGTATGGTTTTAAGCTAAAAAAATTCACTAAGTCATGGGTAAACAACCTGGAACTTGTCCTAGAGTGAACAAAATGGTACCGAACGGAATACTTAGTGCTGCGAATTGGTAGAGATGCCACGAGCAGTCGAATCGCAGTCTGTTAAACGAGCGTTATAAGGTTTTATTACGTTCTGCTGTTTGTGATACAAAATATGATGTATAACACTGTTGGTATTCTGGATTCTTTCTATCGCATTCTGTTAGTTTCAATTCTTTGATTTTGGACCCCATTTTATTTCATTTTGGACTACGGCTTATGTCAACCTGTTGGGAAAGGAGGGAAGGACAGGCGGCAGAGACATTTCTAACTGGCCGAGTACCGCTGCCTCCCTCGGAACAATATATTTTTGGAAATGATTTGCAGATGCCTGAAAAAAATTGGCGCCTTTAGCGCGCTGAGTCAGACTAAAATGTTTTACAAGCCACCCCTTAAGTCAAAAATGGCACCCCTATTCCTTACACTGAAAAAACGCTCACCGACCCCAACAGTGAAGCAACGCGCTCCGCCCCGCCCTTCTACAGTGATTAAACGCGCATCAGCCCCGTACAATGTAAAACGAGCCTGGTCCTCCCCTTGTACAGTACAAAAAAAACGCCCGCCCACCTTTACAATAAAGAACGCGTCACCGTTGCCCCTACAGCGCAGGCGTGGCGGTGCACTGTATATCAGTGACGCTTTCATACTCATATCAGCCGCGCTCGCTCTATTGCTTATTGCATGATGTATCACTCGAAAGCAGTCAAAAATTATATATAATACTGGGCTCTCCAAATTGGCGGGCTGGCATTTTTCGGTTCCCCCTGGTTCAAAACAGGTGCCCCCGGTTCATGCCCCGTGGCAAAATTTTGGGTTACCCCCGGTTCACCGCCTTTGGGAAAATTTTTTAATTTCCCATCGGTCCAAAGTAGAAAAAAATGATCAAAATTTTTACTAAAATTCCGTTCTGAAACCAAAAATTTCGCAAATTTTGTTAAAATTTGCTTCAAAATCGCTTTTTCTGTCCACCAAAACCGTTTTGGCAGTATTTCTGACACGATTTTTAACCGTTTTTCTCTTTGCAAAATACCCCCTGGAAAAATCGTGCGCCCCCGGTCCGGAACCAGGGGGCCCTGGTTCATGCCCCCTGGCAAAATTTTCAGCTAATGGAAAGCCCAGTAATATTATCGATATCAGACTGTTGGTAACTTAGGTCGCGACCAAAGAAAATTATGTTACTCCACATTTTAGAATCATGTTTGGACGAATCAAATTCGTCGCCAAGATGATGAATATAAGCGACTTCAAAACGATCTGGACGGTGCTCAAACACGAATTCGGGAAATGGAAAATACAGTTGAAGCCACAAAGCGAAAGCTCGGTGACAAAGAAACTCAGGTTAGGTTTGGGCGACTTTTTCCTAGCTGGGGAATATTTGGTGATTTTTAGCTAATTAGGGAAAATTAGCATTTACGCTATCAGTTTCGACAAATTCAGTAATTTTAGTGGTGCAGGAAAGTACCCGGGGGCATGAGCTGAAAGGAGACCAAAATTTGCCTGTGGGAAGTTGAAATACCTGAGCCCTCACCCTATACCGCGTTCACAATAAGTTGCGTGCAGCGACTGCACACCGTGTCATAAATGCAACAGTTTTGCCACGAATTGAAAATTGTAATTGTTGCAATTCTTTATCTCTGCCACGAAAACGTGGTAATTCGTATGCAATTCCATGCCGTTTGAGACATAAGCAGTAGTAGTGACACAGCGTGGTGTGGCAATGTTTTTCTATTGCCACGTTTTCGTGGCAATTGCGCTACATATCCACATGCCGTCGTGGCGTTGGTGCAGCAACGACATGTTGTGGCTTTGGTAAAGCACCGCCACGCAGGTTGGGTAATGCAATAAATAAAAAAATCTAGTTACCATCTTAAATTGCTTTATAAAATAGGACTAAGAACACCTATATAGCTCGAGGAATTACAGAGATATAACCGTATTCATGTATATTGGGTCTTATGGGTTTGACTCATTTTGACCCAACCCTGCAGCGTTGACAATAGCAGCATGTCATTCTCAGCCACTTAGAGAATGAATAGCTCAATAAAGTGAGACCAAAAACATAGCTTGATTATTTTCGAGATATTTCGAAGAATGAGATTAATTACATTTATATAGCTCGAGCCGTTACGGAGTTATCACCATTATCCTGTCCATGTCTTGTTATACTGCTAGCCCTTAATTCTCAAATTCCGCTTGCGTTTGTAAACAACAAAATCCGACAGACCCAACGAAACATGTAGTTTTCTGACTGAAATAAGACATAACCTTTATGTTTAGAATAAGATCGTTTTAGTATTATTGCATAATTGATGCCAGGTTTTTTGCGATCCTTCCAAACAATTTAAAAAATCTGCTAGATTGGAAATTTTAGTGACATTTTATATGTTTATTAGGTTTTGAGGTAAACAATTGAACTACTTTTGACGACTACGGTCATTTTGCACAAAACGCATGCAGCAGATGTAGCGGTCTGACTGAAAAACCTCGTTAAAGTGTTTCTGAATATATCGCTTCGCATTTCTGTTAGTTGAGACGTGAAAATTGCATTTTCTATCACATCTTTAATTTTCGATTGACCCAGTCAAAACTGGAAATATAATTAATCTCCGCCTTTTATACAATAATGTTGCGCAAACAGTTGCGATCGGCAAACATATCTAAATGTCCGAACTCGGCGACTTAAATTTTAATTTATAGATATTAATGTTGTAAATTTTGTCGCTAACACGTTTGTTTTCCAAATTGGCATATAATGGAAATGTAAACATTAAAATAAACTACGTATATCGATGACTGGGGAAGACAGAAATATCTGCGAAGAATGAAAATTGACCGAACGTATAGGAAATCAAGGTGAATATTTATAAAATTTTGGAAAAATATCTATTTTTGGATGCTTTTAATGTCCGATATTTTTAAAGTAACAGTATTCAATAGATTGTTAAATTTTGTTGCAAGAATTTATTGAAACTGTCAGCGTATTTTCGAATTTACATGAAATTTATTTCTAACTTCAGGTTATAGATAAATAAATAAAACAAAGTTATGGAACTGTATCCACTGATTGTTAAACACCAAAGCAATTTATTTTATGCAAAACATTTAATTCGTAAATCCTAGGATTGCTGAGGCAAAAAATTGCAATTTATACAGTTCCATATATAATTACCGCAGTTATAATTGCCCGAATCTGTGCGCAAAATAATTGTTAAACCAATATGAATTAAATAACGGTAAACTAATTTTGAATTTGCAAGAAATGTTTGTGCAAATCTTAAACTTCTTTTTCGTTAGCACATACCGCTATCTCGCAAGCGAGGGTGCAACGGAGCTGGCGTGGACTCATATGTAGTTGTCATGTGCAATCGCCTATAATATGCTTGTTGACTATGTATATACTACCCCAAAACCTCTGGACACCATTAAGCCTTATCACTCTACTCTCACAGGAGTTAAGGCACACCACATATTATGCATGTAGCAAAATTTATAATAGCTTATCTGCTAACTATGCTTCACCAAACAAGTAACGAGACTCGAAATGCTTTCGGTAAATCGAATTCGCGAAAAGTCGACCTCAAGACACTTGATACCCCCTGAAAAGATACGGTACAGTCATGTATATTGTAGGTGAACATACAATTGCATCCAACGTACCGAATAACGTAAACTACTTACTGTATCAACAAAGACACAGCGTGGCAATACTTTACAAAAGCCACAAAGTGTCGTTGCTGCACAAAGCCACGACAGCATGTGGATATGTAGCGCCATTGCCACAAAAACGTGGAAATACAAAAACATTGCCACACCACGCCGTGTCACTACTGCTGTTTAGGTCTCAAACGGCATGGGATTACATATGAATTGCCACGTTTTCGTGGCAGAGATAAAGAATTGCCACAATCACAATTTTCAATTCGTGGCAAAACTGTTGCATTTGTGACACGGTGTGCAGTCGCTGCACGCAACTTAATGTGAACGCGGCACTATTTGGCCAAGCCAGCGCGATGGCCTTCTTTATGCAGTTGAATGTTGTAATGAAACATCGCACATGCAGTGTTGGTCAAAACTTTAGGTGCGCGAATTTTGTTCATTTTTAAATTTCACTGTGCTTTTTGTTAGAATTACCTACACGTATACAATTTCAAATTATTCTATATTACTGCACCATAAATGCATAAATACATTATGATTATACAACATCCACATAATCAAAACAAGTTGTTCCTGAAACCTGTTTTATTTAATAAAAATGATATTAAAATAGTCGCCTTCAGCGTTTAATTCCACTTTATTGTTTTGTTTATTTCTTGATCATCGGCTTTTTACTAAAAATCATCAAAATCATAGCTGTATTATTTTGATGAAACTTTGTGTAAATACACCCTACACCGCGTACATTTTACTTTAATTTGCGCAGTATGGAGAACTGAATCAAATCATTATCAGCTTAACTAAATGTTTCCCCTCAAACTTGATAGAATTAGGTTTGATTTTTCGTAATAGGCATCGTTTTACGTCTCATCTCCATTGATTTTTGGAAGCTAAAACTTTGATCAAAAGTAATTTTGCTGTTGTGCCTTAATTCATGTTTTGCAATACAGTTAATGTCAAAATTACATGATTATATTTGTGATAGCATGCACTATGTTCTAGATTATTCAAACGGAGCAACCAAAGTTTCCACTGAAGGCGCTAGGGGGAAAAGTGTGAAAAAAATTTTGTCTGTCACTGCCATTCATAATTCATTTTCGGATGAACGGATTTCACAATTTTTATAGCAAAAGTGATGGCGATGTGCTCTTTAGTTGAAAACGAACAGTTCTAACCCTATCTGCCGAGTAAAAATGACAAACAGGTTTTAAAGGTTCGTTGCCAAATCTGGCCATATGGATACCTGTCTGTCACAACCCATATCTCGACATGGAGGCTTCGCTTCGAAAAAGCAGACTACTGTACAGAATAGCTCATCGAGATCTATATTGTTTGGTTGCGTATTGCGTATGGATCATCAAGAATTTTCTATATTGGTTTTTCGATAGGATGAATACGTAGGTTTGGTTATCTAGAGACCAACACAAATATATACTCGATACGATCTCGGTTGTTTTCGATGGGTTTAGGGTCGACGAGGTTTTAGGATTTTCAATGCGTTCAGGGTTCAAGAGGTTTTAGGGTGGGATATACATCAAACACAGCTAGTTACAGGTGATTAAACAAAATAACTTAAAAATGAAACCATAGCTTGCTCCACCATCGCATACAAGATACAGTAAATAATTTTGGTCTGAGTGGCGAATACGGTAAAACTATATTATTTTTGAATTTGGTATAGTTTTTAGGTTAGTTGAATAATTTTTACGCTGAAGTAAGTATGAAAAAATATTTTTCAACGAATCTTTGCATGTGTGTTCTAACTTGATTGAGAGATACTAGTATAATATAGTAGTCTACAGTTGACCATTTGTACATACCATCAAAGCTAATAAAATATTGGTTACGTCGTGACGCAATCACACACAGTCGAGGTCATGCAGGATGTATAGCGACGCCAGATAACAATATTAGAGCATTCTGACCATTTAAATTTGTATTCCTGGTCGTCTTCGTGGCTGCAGTGTTTCAAATTAATTTAAAAGATGCGCAGATCTTGTGTAAGTTTACGGATTTATTTGGTAAACTTATCATAAAAATTCGTACTTGATTGGTTGGGATGTGTTGCATTAGCAAGCTCTAGTTTCTGACGCCGCACATTTTAGACAATTTTAGCTCATTTCGTAATCGTGATGAATGTGTTATGTCAGCTTAGTCTTCGCCGATGGTGCCATAACGATTATTATATTGTAGATCCAAGAAGCAAGCGTTATGAGTAGGTTACGTGAAACAGAGCTGCATCACATGATCGCAGAATTGAAAAATAGAATCTCAGAATGCGAGTCAAAGGTTAGTGCTACGCCATGTTTACGTTTAGTGTTTGCATGTATTATAATATCTTTCTTATTGCCGTTATTGCTAGATTAAGCTAGCGCAGCATAATATTTTTTAATGCTAGGTTGCTTCTTGCGTTTGGCTAATGTATTTGCTTATGTTATATTTTGATATACTAATATCTACATTTGCTCGTTCTAGCGGCATTTTATCCGAGTCGCTTACCAATTGCTGTCATACCCTCCCCCACAAAAAATTTTTTATAAACGCTGGCTTCGGAAAAAATTGACGGTGAACAAATACATTTTAACTTGTTTTTACTTAGTACAAAGTTAAAACCCTTAGAACCCCTGAACGAGTCGTCCCTCAGCGATCAACAGCTGGATTTCGCAAAAGCAGAGGATGCACGGATCAAATATTCCCTGTCCGCCGATATATTGAGCGACGACTCCGCCATGGACAACCGACTGTCGCATGCTTCATCGCCTTTGCAGCAGCATTTGATAGTGTACATCGCCCATCAATGTGGAATGTTCTACGCCAGTACGGTGTGCCCGAGATATCCTTCGTAGTGCATACACCGGTGCGAACCCCGTCGCAGCACCAATCTGGGCAACTCAAAGCCGTTTCCAATTTCAACTGGTGTCGTACAAGGGTGTATCCTGTCACCGTTTCTATTCAACCTGGTACTTAACTGGATTCTTACACAAGCTGTCCCCGAGAGATGTGGTGTTCAATGCAGCACGGTGGACATCACTGAACTGTCCTATACCGATGACATTGTCAGTTTGCAGTCCGATGAAATGTCCTGCCAAGACGTGCTGAACCGTATTGCATCTCATGCTGAGAAACTGGGGCTACGCATCAAGCCGGCTAAAGTCAAGTGCATCTACTTCCACCTGCCTATGGCTCCAAGGCTGCAAATATATGGTGAACCTATTGAAGTCACAGATCAATTCCCATACCTGGGCTCAATCGTCAGCTCACGCTATACTTCAGCCACTGACGATATAACCTGTCGAATAACAAAAGCATCAGTCGCGTTCAGGTGGCTTAAAAAGCGTGTCTTCGGACGTCCTGAGCTTTCTGTGAAGCTCAAGCTGCGCGTATTAAACGCCTCTGTGATATCAGTGCTCTTGTACGCTTTGGAAACGTGGACCATTACTCAAAACGACGCACACCGGCTCGAGTGTTTCCAGCTGTATGGACTACGCACAGTTCTTGGATATTCAGGCTGCAAAGACTGACAAACACAGCAATACGTGTAGCGTGCTGTTGCCAACCTACTGTGGAAGAGATTATGCAAAAGCGTCGGCTGCGTTGGTTGGGACACGTTACCCGTATGTTTTCTTCACATCGATGTCAAATCAAACGGGACAAATCATTCGGGGGCAGGCCGCAGCAGATCCACAAATTCAGGCTCTACGGCCTTAAGTTCAAGTAAAGTTAATTTTACTTAAAAATACCATAAATTCCGGAAACATCCAGGAATGTCCCGTGTCGTTGGTTTCACTATTCGTTTCGACACTGTTTTCAATTTCTGTTCGAATGTATTATTTGAATGCTCATCGTTCGATAGCTGTGCCAGTTACATTTTGGAGAATTTACGAATATTTCCCTGACAAAGCTATGTGTGATAAATAAATATCTCTGGTCGATGTATATTTAAAAGGCCAATGTCATTTATGGCGAGGTTTGTAGCGAATTGGTTCTTTATGTCGTCCACTCCGGAAGTTTTTTTATTTTTTCGCTCTTTTACAGGTGTACATGTACACTCAATTTCAAGATTTGCAATTTTGTTTTTTCTATTATTTTCCTGAAAACTGTGTTATCCATACAGGGCAGTCACCGTGCCTACTTGCTAGGTTGTTTCATGCGGCAGGTTTAAAAAATGTTGCCGAAATGGGGAAGGTGGTTACACCTGCAGCGCTGCCACAAGTGGGCCTAAAATCATATTTATTGAATGTGGTTTTTCGGTTTCCGAACACCATAGGTTAGTTATCTAGTCACCACCGCGAATATTTCATCCGTTTTCAATGAGTTTAGGGGGTTTTCAATGGGACAGATTTACACATGTTTTTGGGTGGTACAACGCTTAGCAACAGCCTTGGGCGTTTTGTTCGTAAAATAAATGCGCGCTGGGGGTTGGATGGTGTTAGCTGTATAATAATAGTTTATGTGAGCTACAGAACAAGCAATTGGGACGAATAATTTATTATTTGAATTTCAGAGCGCTGAAAAATGGACCCAACTTCAGTTGAACGCAAGTAGTGCATGTGCTACGGAGGTGAGTCGTGTAGGAACAATTTTTATTTCGAATCCAAAAATATTTCACCACTATTCTTTACATGTTGAGGAAGTGTTGAGAAGTATTGCTGAACAACTACGTTGAAAGCGTATTTAATTCTTGCTGCTGATTTTGCGACGTTCAAACGCCCAATCTAATTCTTGTATTATATGGACCATTGAAAGTGATGTGCAACCATCGTTTTCCTTCAGAAGAACCGCGTTCGATAATACACCAACTAAGAGTTAATCATTGTCATGAGCTGTATAATTTTGAAGTTTTTGAAACTTCAAGAAACTTGTGATTGGCACAATATAATGCAGTACGCGCATTAAATGGTGAGCTTGTAAGTATCTTTTGGCTCGATTTGTGTTTAGCGAAAGGTAGATAATCTGAAAATGTTATTGTTTTTTACAGCCAGAAACGCCAACAAGCCTAACAAATTCCATTAACTCCACCGATCGCCTGTCGATTTCTTCCGAATTAGATCTGTCCGCAGTCGTTGCAGATATGTCGGTTAAACTTCCAAGTGACTATTTATCCGGAGCACCACTTACTACTTCGATATCCGGAAAGCCCCATGGTTCAACTGGTTTACTCCAGAGGGTGCCTAGTAATAGTAATACGCACGAGTCAGCGAACGTGCCTAGTACGACGTCCACCAGTAACAACGGTAACACAACATTGTCCAATCAACCAACTCAGTCCCAGTCACAAGCTGTCGTGACTGGAGCTAACTTGACTCGTCCTGGTAAGGGACCTGGGAAACCCAAATCGTTACAAGAAGTCCCCACTGTCGGCAGTTCAAATAGCTCGACCGAACAGCTCCATTTGACGATACTGAAGCTAAAATCTCCTGTGGTTGCTGGACCCAGTGATGATCAGCAGGGACTAGGTGTTCAATGCCAAGCGCCGGAATTAGCCGAGCTGGCAAGCCACAATAATTCCTCTGTGGCTACGAAAGATGAACAGGAACAAACTCCAAGGGCGAATACTTAATGGTTTTTAGTGTATCTAATTGAATGATTGGAGTTAGCTGAATTGTCATTAAAATAAATTGTAGCTGCTTTATAAAAATGAATTTAATCGCAGCATACGTTCTCGAATTACATGCCCAGAGTAGAAACTGACATATTTGTTTTGCTTGATCGGTAGATTAAATTACATTCCTGATTACAACACACCATTATGTACTCCAGGAATCTTTATGTATTTCATAGTTAGCGCGTGTTATTGGGCAGAGTAGAAGCACATGTTAGTATTTTTAAATATGGTATATACACAAAGTACGAAATTGTTTACATTCTATATGAAACATGTACTCAGTGCAACAATAATAAAATGCTCGAACCCCTCAGTGATAAGAGTTGTAAAAGCGTATACCATTATCCGACGTGAAAGCGTCTAACTCGCTTAGTTTCAACGTCATCACGCACTGAAATACTGGGTACTGCAATGCATGAGCCGAATAAGATAACATCATTAAAGTCAGAGATTCTCTTCAGGTGCCTATGTTCGCCTTTTTTAGCATTTCCAATAATTGCGTTTCCACATGTCTTGATAGTTTGGGTAATAGAGTGTAACTCAGACCACACAGCAAGGATTATGTAATTAATACACGATGTCTAAAAACGTCAATTTTGGAATAAGTTTCACATTTTATCCAAACCTATTCAATATTTTTTAAATAAGGCACTATTTAGTTTGTGAGATTTGTTTGTTGCTTTTAAATGCATCGTTTAATATCATATAATTTTATGTAATATATAATAATTTTATTCAATAATTATTATTATAATGAAATTACACAAGGTGTGATAAATTTGTCATCATTCATCAGCAAATACTATTCCTATTGTGTCGGAGTCTTCTTCTTGTTTATTTTATTGTATTTGACGGTTTTATTTTGGAAATATCGAATGTAAAGCTGTGATTTCGATTGATTGTTCGAATTTATATTGTTTTAGTTTTATGTATGTTCTATATTGATACAGTAAATAATCAGATCACTAGATGATCACCACTGGCTAGCATTATCGGGTTGAGCTTCAAATGCGTGGTATTTTCGTTGAATAATATTGCTTATTGGTTTCATACATTACGCATCGCCAACACAATGAATCAACCAAAACCTGTTTCGGGTAGCGTGTGTATATACGTCAGTAAGGCTGTAGTAATTGCGTCAGGAACCCTTGTGAACTCACGTGTAGGTAAGTTAATGAAGGTTATGGCAACCGTATTGGATTCATGATATTCTAAGATATTTTGATAAATTTGTATGTAATAATTGTGCTTAATAATTCCGTTGTATTTGGTCATGCTTGACAATTAGACATGCTGATTTATAACACGTCTAATAGCTATCATATCAAGGAACCCAAGTTATCATATCACGGACCCCATGTTTGGGCACTTCAACTGGACTGTGTAACATTTTGTGACAACGGCAGTTTTCAAATACTTTTAATAGCACTTGGAAAAGTTTTGTTTTTATTTTGTCAAAGTTGGCTAGTTGTACGGGAGCAAGTCAATTGGTTAATGTAAGTTAGTTGCTTGTTGGACGGTTATTTTACGGTGTAATAGATATTGGTCGGTTATGCTCTGTAACAGTTAAGACCACAGGCTGATGTGGACTCTTGGAGTGTTTATTTTTGCTCATACGATCCGACACTTCGTTGGGTTGATCCAATTTGTATTGGTTTGGGTATGAACATTGGTACGGTAGCTATATATTCCTGCGGGTTACTTGGTAACCTTTTTTGATTAGCCTGCTTTACATATCTTGTTGTATTTTTGTGTACACGTTTGTTTTTTTCGGGTAGATCACGTTCCAAGACGTTGCGTCAAAGCTTTGGTCGAAACCTTTTCAAGTGTAGCGGAAGGGTATATATGTGTCAAAACAGGCATTGTGAGGAATGCATTGGGTTTCATACAACGAGTTCAATATTGACATTGCTAGTAGCTCATGCCTTACAGTGCTTGCCACAATTGACTGTCACCTCCTTACTAGCAAGCGAATAACGAGTGAGGAGCGGTGAATTGTGGCCAGTAATGTAGTGTGACAGCAAATGGAGCGAGTGTCTCTAGTAACCACAGACAAACAAACTTTTCTTTTGCAAATGTTTGATTGTATAATGTGGCTACGACGTAAAGAATCTGGCACATATTTACTGTCTCCTCAGGCCAGCTATAGTTAAAAATAATTTAGCCGGGAAACTCAACTCAAAGCAACGAAGGTTATGTCAAAATTTTTGTTTCTAGAAAATGCTGGGGAACGGTTTACTGAATACTGATATTTTTGTAAGTTTTCTCTTTGTAAAGTTCTAAAGTCAAAATTTTACATAGAACTCAGTTTATGGATTTCCGTAACAATGGAGATATAACATCACTGTTTTCACTGTAACCAGATAGTATGGTTTCGGCTGTTCGGAGCTGTTGCTAGCATCCTAAGAATCTTCGCACCGAACAACAATACATGAATAAGCATCTAATATAAATCAATAGGAGTTGATGTAACGATTCGTGACCAATACGTAATCATATTTATGTGTGCAATGTCCATGTATGTTTGCTTTTGAAACGGAGTATCCAGAACGGAGAAATTGTGGAAAAGCTGGCAAAAATTCGGAGTGTCCAGAACGGAGAAATTGTGGACAAGCTGGCAAAAATTCTAATAACACTAGCAAAAGTTGTGGCAATTAGGTTATACTCTTCATCATGCTTCGCTACTGATCACGATAAAAGCAATTGCATTTGCGTAATGTGCGTCAAAGAGTGCAACACTAGGAGCCAACCATATGAGAAATGAGCTTCAAATTATAATGTTTCTTACAAGGTGTAATTTATAAATTTCAAAACTGTTTGTCATTGGCGGAAGGAGTAGATTGTACGGTTTTGACCGTGATAATGTGGCTGCTGTGTTAATGCCGTTAATGCACTATCAGGGTATTATTGTTATTCTGAAACATTAAAGTGTTCCTCGTAGCTCAGTTTGGAGCTTAGCCCCAGTCAATAAACGTAACTCGTCGTAATCCGAGTTCCTTCGTGTACCGTAGATGCGCGGGCAAATAAATAGTGTGTCTATATTCATAACTATTACTTCAACATTAATTTGGACCGCGCTTTGGGACGTGTTCCGGGACGAGCTTCGGGATTTTTGAAAACTGCCGACCTGGTCTGGTCAGAAATTTTCACTCCAGCGCCGGAACGCGAAGCCCACAGGCCATTGCGATAATCGGCATGTGCTGAAACAATAAGTGTCATCTTAGGAAGCCTGCAGCACATGACCGAGCCAGCTGAGACGACGCTGCTTTATTGTATCGACAACTCTGTGCATTGTCTGGCATTGACATTGAATATCTTCGTTAGGAATATGATGTCGAAGGAAGGATACCGCAGTAGCACATTATCTCAAGGGCATTGCATCGGCGACCTGTCGTCACTTTCTCTAACCACCCACGAGGCCACGTGCGTGTAGTAATTATTTAAGTAGTCACATGTGCCGCATTTAAGCAGCTAGCGATCATTCTATAAAGATATTTTCAATGATTCTGTACAGAAATTTTAATTTGAGTTCATACTGATGAAGCCGTTACTTCGCAACAGACGCAGCTGCTCCATCTAATAGTTGTCGCTAAGTACTAGCAGGCTTAGAGCTGGATTTGATTTGAGAGAGTTGACATTTAAGGTGGTTTGTCGCCCACATAGTAGCTCAGACTTTAGGCAAGCGTTACTCGCCTTGACATAGAATTGTTTTTGGGTTTATGCGACCCTTTTACAGAGAAGTACGCACACCCTTACAACCCACACGTATCCTCGGGACCTACATCTGCGTGGTCCGCGACTGCTTAACAGGCCAAAGGGTAACATTCATATTTAAGGCCGTACTACAATCAGCCAGTGGTGGACGCATCTTGTCACCCTGCAGCTCGGGTCTCAATCATCTCCGGCATGAGTAAAACGAAACGTTTATACTAAAATATCTTATATAATATACCTAAAATAGTTTATCTAATATAACAGAGTGCTACAACTACACCACAACATAGTGGTAGAAAGGTGGCCAGCAATGCATTCAGACATTTCTGTGTACGGCTGTGCAAAACTTACTCGTACAAATTGCTAATACAATTGGTTCTATCATGATACTATTAAACTTGAATTCGTCACAACTGTCCGCACCAATTTTTGGATCCGTGGTATGCAAAGCTACAATTCAACTACGAATTGGTTATCAATCAATATTTTAATCATTCCAAACTTTATTGTCAATAAGTGGTTTCCAAAACAAGCTACATAAGTTGTATTATTGCTACAAAACTAGCGCATCGATAATAGTTATTCAATATTCTTTGGCTGATCAAATTTGTAATCGGAAACGAAAACGCGTTCTATAATTTAGCCATGCAAAATGATTTGATTAATGAGCAGTAAAAACAAAAACAAAAACTTACCACGTCAATAATTTGCTGTATGGTCAATCCCATTCTGACTTGAACCGGAGCGGACTCGTTGATTACGGGCCTGGTCATTTTATTGTAGTTCTGCAGCAAATCGCGATGAAGATGTTTCTCAGCTTCTCCAGCGGATGCTATTAATACCAGTACTAGTTGTAATAGCCAAACCATTATAAGCCGACAAATGACTATGTGTAATGTATGTGATGGAGTCCCCTATTATAAGCAGCAGGAGGATTGTCCTTTCATTCACGCACTGGGAAGGTCTACTCAACAGATCTAGCAAATCGTGATGGGGATGTTTCTCAACTTCTCCAGCGGATGCTATTAATACCAGTATTAGTTGTAATAGCCAAACCATTATAAACCGACAAATGACTATGTGTAATGTATGTGATGGAGTCCCCTTAATATTAGCAGCAGGAGGATTGTCCTTTCATTCACGCACTGGGAAGGTCTACTCAACAGATCTAGCAAATCGCGATGGAGATGTTTCTCAACTTCTCCAGTGGATGCTATAAATACCAGTATTAGTTGTAATAGCCAAACCATTATAAACCGACAAATGACTATGTGTAATGTATGTGATAGAGTCCCCTATTATAAGCAGCAGGAGGATTGTCCTTTCATTCACGCACTGGGAAGGTCTACTCAACAGATCTAGCATACGGTTGAGACGTGAAAGGATTTTTTTGCTTTTTCAGGTTAGGGGAGGAAGCTCTAGGCAAAATTAGGGTGTACGTTCCTCAATGCCTCATCGTGACAATGCTCCTGGCTGTTCATTGAGATATCTTCTATTATCTAGGATGGCGGTTTCAAGGTGTAACTTCACACGATCAAGTGTTTCATTGAAATCTATGTTCGTCGCTTAGAACGAAATAGCTGGCAACTTAAGTGCTACGAATATTAAGATTGGAAACATTAAGGATACACATGGCACAAAATACGTGTGACATGCAACAGAAGATTTCTATTACGTAGTTAATACTAACGACTGACCGTACCTTACGTATACTTAATGCTTAGATTGGATGCACAATTAACTGCAGTATGTTACAGCGATTTTGATCCCAGTCTAAAGTTCTAGAATGTGTTCGTTTAATTTTGCGTATCATAATTTCACATTAATAAAATTTTTAACGTTTCCTTTTGTTTAGTAAAATAGTCTGGCTTTCATAAGTGGAAAACCTTGAAAGCCATTACAGTTATACTAGAGGAAATTAAGTATTTTATCTACATAACAGTACTGACGAATCTTTTGGCACGCTGTACAGCGTTTGTTCAAAATAAGGCATTTTCTACGCTTCGTTAACTAACGAGCATCTCTCAAACGGACAGAAAAAGAGCGAGGATGGCCACTAAGAAATGTTTCAAGCTTAAAATATTAGCTTTACTGGTTTTAGTGTGCTATTTAAAATGTGTTGTGTGGAAATGGTCCGGACCTAAATGCCACCAACAGCTCGCCCTCTTATACAATGATACAGCAACAACAGGTTGTCAACTGAAATACTATTGTATTCAGCGTGCTTGAAAACCTAAGAAAAATTGTTTGACGCTTCCGTATCGCAATAACGCCGCAAGAGCAAAAAAGGTGTTCTGTGAGAATAGATCGGCAGAGCCTAAAACACATCATGTCTCCCTAGAACGACATTATATAGTAATCATTAGGTTTCCGACAGTATCACATGTCACAATAAAAAAATGGTGTTGCGTGAAAATGGGTCGACATATCCTATTAGGAACCACATTGGGCCCAGGGAGTCGCCTGACAAAAATGTGTTGTAAAAACAAAATTATAGCTTTTGATGAGCTGATTTGAGGTGGTCTCTGGTTTTCGCTACGAAGACTTATCTAGAGATATAGATCGCGAAAGTTAGATATCAGGATGGCTAAATTTCATAAATTGTGACCCTTGACTCTTTAGGGCTCATTTCGATCCGAAAGACGTAGTTAGCTGGTTTAGCGTCCAATGACAGAGCATAGATAAACTGAATTTGTAATCAAATAATTTTTTGTGAAGATCCATCCATCCTGTGATGGATTAAGATGTCAACACGCGCACAAAAAAAGAAATATTTTCGATTTTTGCCGCTAGCAAAGCTATAGGAGGAAACTCCGTTTGCTTCACTTGTTGCAACTTCAGTTATACAATGGGTCTTAGCCACATATCTGAACATACTGCCAACAGCTAAGTTCCGGTTCATCTCTATCGCCTCCGATGACACTATGAATAGTATCATTTCAAAACTACCACACAGCGACACTTTGGATAATTGAATGACATTCGTTTTTGTTCAAGAACAAAAACAAAAGCCGCCCGGTTGTACCGGTGGAACATGTTTCGTGTGAGTGGTTTTAAAACAGGAAAAAAACTTAGTCAAAATCAACACAAACATAGGAAACAGTTTTATGATTGATGATCGGATCGACAAGCACTTCTATAACAAAAACAGTCCATGTCAACAGACCTTAATTTTAGGACCAAATAGATGAATTCAACATAATCATAAATTAAAATAACACTTGCACCACATAGATTAAGGGATTAAACGCAACCAGATAATTATATTTTCGATACCTGGAAAGTGTCTAAGGATAGAAAATGTATTTAAATTTTTGTTATTATCAAAGTTGAAAAGCGACCATATCTTCATATAGTGTTATATTTTGGGGATATGGCAGGAGAGTTATTCACTTGTCCGTTTTTTAATATTGAATTCTTGTTTATATGTATGAATGCCATTCAATAGGATGTCTGTACTCTGTGTTTGTGCACTCGGCGACTACATATTTCCGGCGACAGACAAAATCAAAACAGTTGGATAGTCATGAAAATCAAAAATTATCGTTTACCACAAATCACATTTCATCTGCCACTGAATTAATGCATTTAAAGGCCTTTTTCGACAATATGGGTTTCTTGGTTTGCAAACAGCGTGTTTTTAACCATTTAAAATGATATATTGAGATCAATTGTTTGATTTACTGCATACCACCAAAATTAAACTGCGGCTTGAAAATTGGTATGAATTTGTATGGATGTTTGTTAATGGGAAACATTGAGATGGTTTGATAATATTTTATGAAATGCGTGGGTGATTAAACTAAACGAGCATGCGAAGTCAATGGCTCAGTATATTTCTTATTGACTTGTTTATCTTTTGCACAAAGTTCAAAAATAGCATGGCAGTTTTAATCAAGGATAAAACTTTAAACCAAAATGTGTTGGTTTCTGTACTATTATACTGTAAATGAAATATCTGTAGCTACATACAATTTTATTAACTACCCAACTACAACTGACCTTCAGGATATACAGAAAAATCTGACAAAACATACTTGACACGACACCATTGCTGATTTGTAGACCGGATAGCAATGTGGGTTCGTATCCAACGCATAAGCTGTATCTATGAGCCATGTCTTAAGTGGATAACTTAAGCGGTGCTATTTCACTATGCGTGCTAATACAAATGACTGCAAAACGTCTGGATTATTTTATATACGTACTATACTATCCCCTATATTGATTTTTGTAACAAGTTATTTTCGAACAAAAATTAGTAGTGCCTAGCGCCATAAGGTTTCAATGACACTTTAGTTGGATACCGGAATTCAAGAACGTTTGTGCGGAAAATAATTGGATATGCTTTTATGTATATAAATTTCAAAACTCTAGCTATGCAAACTCGCTTGACATTCCAGCCCGTTTCATTCCATTCATGAACACACCATACGCTACTTGGCCAACTACATTTCGTCCATTGAAAATGCCGCACTGACTTCTTCATTTGACATCGATACTGTACAGCAATGTTGGCAAGTACCCAGTCAAATATGATTCAATATATATTTGCTGCTTTTTCATTTTTTAAACTTAAGAATTTTCTACGCCATAAGGGAACCCATATCTTGCAGATAGTTCTATGTGAACCGAGAATACAGACGGACAATACACTCATTTGGGAAAACAAATGAAGACAAGAATTTGTGCTAATACAATGCAACAAAAAATCGTCTTCATCAGAAGTTTTTTCATCAAAAGTCCTTTTACCAACTCACTACTGAATAAAACTGCTCACCATGCGATAAGCCTACTCCTGCTCCAACTTGGAATACACTATAGATACAATTCGATAGTCTGACCAATAAATAGTCCCAATCAAACATAATTTCATGTGACGCTTAAACAACCAACGAACTTTAGCAAGTGTTGTAGATCTGATTGGGCATACCAACTGTATACTACTGTGATAAGCTGTGACAGTCATAATGATAGTGATAATCATTCACAGTGAGATTCAGTTAGAAATAAAAATCAATGCACCGCGTCAAGTATGACTACTGTTTATAAACAGCCGCTTAAAGCCGAAATGCAGAATTGTATATCAGTCATCCCATGTAACGATGTTACACCACCGAGTAAAGCTCTATACCGAATAAGAATAACAGCGTAGTTATCATGAACCGTTAATCATATTCATAATCCGAGAGAAAATAGCCAAAACTTAGGTCAAGCTTGCACAAACTGCTGATCGAATATCCACGCTATGATATTGGCAGATAATAAAAGACAGCATAAACCCAACAAGTTCAAACATAAACAACGTCAAGAACCAGAAGACATCGTAATTACCTGAACTGTCAAATACATACTTAATCAGAGAGGGAACGGCCAAAACGTAGGTCAAGTTTGCACAAACTTTTGATTCCAAACCGACACTAAGATAATGACAGTTATATTAAATGCTTTATACAAACCCAAACATAAAGAAAAACAGCAGACTCATAATGAAAACACAAAACAACCAATCTAGATAGCGAAACAGCCAATCATTTAACGAGCACTGTAACTTCAACATCGTTAAGACTAATGAAAAAAGGATACCATCTCCCACAGTGCAAAACTGTCAAGGTCATAGTGGTTCCAGATCCATTGAAAGATAGATGTCAGTCAATGTATTGCAGACCATATTACACTATTACAGCTCACAAGCAAATAAAGAAACAGAAAACTGCCTTGCACAGCTCATCACTTATTACTAGCAACTTCACAACCAACGACACTCAAATAGGATGTGGATAATAAGGAAGCGCTAACTATGATATAAATTACCTAGAGCACAACGAAGCCATAAATCAAACAAAAGCTTAGCTACGTTCGTAATATCGTAAAGTGATGAACCTAGGGGTAATTACAATAACAGCCATACTATCTAAATCGTCAGCAGCTATTAGTGAAGGTAGCTCCTAGATTTTGCTAACAACATAGAATTTGTTAAAACAGTTCGAATCAGATTTTTAGTGTATGCACCCCGTACTGGACACGCTGAGAGTACACCGATATGATGCCAACGTCTCTAACAAAAAAAAGAATTATCAAATCAAAATTTTTTCATGAACATTTGCCGATATTAGTTTTATTTACAGCGGTATACTCATTTGCATCAGCTTAAAATTTTCATGTATTACGTATGCTGCTCTGTCCATCTTTGTGTCACAACAGAACGGTGCACAAAAGTCATTGTAAAGCCGTAAAAAGCCCAAATTTTGCTGTTATAGTTTTGCAGTGAATGGACAAATATTTGCTGATATTATTCTTATTTGCAGCGGTATACTCATTTATTTACATCAGCTTAATGCAAGAGTAAACTTAAGATGCGCCCCCAACCATCCTCTTTTGACACCATATACAAAAGGTTGTTAGCGAACAAAACTCGGATTTCAATAGCCGTATCCAATTTCGACATTTTTCTGTTCCATAACGGTATTAGCGAATGCAATTCGGTCCCTGTACTTTAACACCAGTGTGTTCGCGAACATTTTCAAATTATAATGTATGGAATATGAAACGGACTGATTTCTGTTCTTTAACGCAAATATAAAATTTGTGTTCAGTGTACAACTGAACGGCAATCGCTTTTGTCAAAAGAGGATGGTAAGGGTCGCAACTTAAGTTTACTCATGCATAAAATTTTCATGTATTACGTATGCTGCTCTGTCCATCTTTGTGTCACAACAGAACGGTGCACAAAAGTCATTGTAAAGCCGTAAAAAGCCCAAATTTTGCTGTTATAGTTTTGCAGTGAATGGACAAATATTTGCTGATATTATTCTTATTTGCAGCGGTATACTCATTTGCATCAGCTTAAAATTTTCATGTATTACGTATGCTGCTCTGTCCATCTTTGTGTCACAACAGAACGGTGCACAAAAGTCATTGTAAAGCCGTAAAAAGCCCAAATTTTGCTGTTATAGTTTTGCAGTGAATGGACAAATATTTGCTGATATTATTCTTATTTGCAGCGGTATACTCATTTGCATCAGCTTAAAATATTCATGTATTACGTATGATGCTTCGTTCATCTTTGTGTCACAATAGAATGGTGCACAAGTCATTGTTAAGCCGTAAACAGCCCAAATTTTGCTGTTATAGTTTTGCAGTGAATGGACGAATATTTGTTGATATTATTCTTATTTACAGCGGTATACTCATTTATTTACATCAGCTCAAAATTTTCATGTATTACGTATGCTGCTCTGTCCATCTTTGTGTCACAATAGCTGGTGCACAAAAGTCATTGTTAAGCCGTAAATAGCCCAAATTTTGCTGTTATAGTTTTGCAGTGAATGAGCCTGATTAATTTGATTCATATTTCCACAGGCCAAGTCAACATTAATGCATCTTACCTTAGATATCAGTACACTTGACGCAGGTGCTTTCAAAACGAAACAGAATCAAAACCATTGATAATTTATATTCGAAATTTAAAATTTTCACTTTTAATCTGCAAAAGGATTATTTGGTTATACTAATTCATCGCGGTACTATTGTTTTTAACGTACATATTGTACTGCTATGGCGTCATTCTCAAAAACTTCGAATCAGAATGAAAAGAAATGTTCATAACCAATTACTTTTGGGTAAAAAATTTGTTTATTTGCCAGGCTCAGTATGTAACAGAATCGTAACAGCTGCATTAAATAATTGTCACGGTGTATTTGTAAGAATGTTTTAATTATTGTGCATGACGGCTAATAAAATAAAACATCATAAATCAATTGGACTTGTTTAATGCACTCGCCGTTGACGTTATATAGTGTCGGAAATAATATGGTTTTAATGCACCCAGGGCAAACATCCAACTGTCTTGTTGCGTCAATCCAATATAATTTTAAATCATAGGTTGGTAGCGTTCAATCCTAACGTTTACTAGGTATGTTTGCTCAAAGATAACTGACCTCAAAACACATTAATGGCGTGTTCACCTTGCGTCTGATCCGACCAGTTTGATTCAGCATGTACAATTCTATAGGATTTGAATTGTATGATGTGCTATAAAACACATATAGACATGTATCCGGAAGCTATACAGTTCGTATGGGATCGGATCGAATGCATTGTGTACAAAAATCGCATCTAGTTGGTTCGAATCGCAACGAATCAAATCGGATCGGACACAATTTGAACAACGAGTATCACTAAACTGTACTTACTCTCTGTTATTAGAAACAGGAAAAACCCAGTTAACGGCACTATAATTGGAGAATTTAGTCCCATTCGCCGACAACATCCAAGATAATCGAATAAATTGTCAGTCAATCGTTCGAAAATCATGATATTCAAGAGCGACTATGTTTGATTAATTATATATTTCCGGCTTATTTAGTTATCAATTTTATATAAACGATTTTTCAACAAACAATGCCATAAATAGAAAATTAACTATATAACACAACAACTGGTATAACTGGTATTAGATGTATCTAAAAACAAAAAATGAATAATGAACAGACCAATTCTACAATGTGTAGTAGATGATGCTAGTGATGTTTATAGAAACAAAAAACAAAAAGGCGCTGGCTACAATATGTATATCCTGTTCCATGGTTAAACAAAGTGCCATTCCCGACTATCTCTGTTTATTTTCGACTGTGTGTCCTTTTTTCAATGACAATTGCTCTTGACAAAAACGTGATCTAAGCATCAAACTGTAGGCCTCTATGTTTTGAGCATTATGGTGTCAAAATAGTTAGAAAACAATGGATGTGTCAGAAAATATACACATGAAATTATGTCTTACATTCGGAGCATCAATTGGGAAGCAAGATTAAACGATCATCAAATCATTGAGTTTGAGGTTGTTATTTCTGACAGTGATATTCTCCAAAATTCTAATCAGCGTGCCAGAATTCAGCTTCACCTTTGGAATTGCTTACACACGAGCAATGACGGAAAAATAAATTGGACCCAGTGAGGCCTAGGAGTATAACGAATGCTTATATACAGTGGAATTTTGCTCTAGAATATTGTCGAAAGCTCTGTTAGTTCGAACTGTTACACCAATATGCACTGCTTCATTGTAATTTGTTGAAGTTCGGGTAATTATTGCAGCAGTCTGCTTCACAACCAGAACATGTCAAAGTATATATAAAGTCATTACCGAGTCGCACATCGGGTTTTGAGTTGTTCCTATTCCCGTTTTGAATAGAGCATCAAGTATTGCGTCCTGTGAAATTGTCTCAAAACTCAGTTGACGTTGTTATTCATCATTTTGACAGCTTTGTTATTCACTTCAGCACGCAAGAGTTAATAGCCATGCCAGAGTTAGATATACTTACTAGGTAATTTTAAATCTGATCTTTGGTCACCTACCAACACATATACAGAAGCTCTACGTTGACGAATTCTATGACTACTATTCAGGTAATAAAAATTAAAAAAGGAAAAGGTAAAAAATATCGAAGAACAAACGCGTCAAAGCCTCGAAAAAGGTTTGCTAAGTAGTTAAATTATGTATTAAGATTGATGAATTATTAAGTGTTATTTTATAATAACTGGTCACTAATAGCATGAGTCCATGAAAAAATTGATGAGCTGTAGGCACAGTTAGGTCATAGTCATGTAGTTTGCCTTATCTAACGATGTGGTCGGCTGTTTGGCTTACCTACCCAAGAATTGCAGGAGTGCCTACAAGGTTCTTTCGGGAAGTGTCGGTTACCCCAACATATGTTTCTTGGGCGAGTACCAGCTATAAACTCGGAATAACCATTGAGATCAAGAATGTATTGCAAACACCGATGGCTCCTATTGCTGTTTTTAATCTCATTTGTTATTGATAAGCACATAGCTGGTTATTCTTACCTACACAATATTGACCGAGTTTTATACTCTTGTAATAACCTTTTCATGGACTCTTGAAAATAGTGAGATATATAATAGTTGTTAATAGCAATAATGTTACTTGGAGTTAAAAAATTAAACATAATTTGAGATTTGTTGATTATGGTTTACGGGTACCCAAATAAATTAATAGCCTCAACGAAGTGAAATAAATGAAGTTAATGACGTTTTGACTTGGGATTTTGATTTGCACAATCTCATCATATCGTTCAGGTGAAGCCAGCTGCAGTATTGCCGTTTGCGATAAAGCTTATACACAAACCCAAATTTCAATGTATAACAAAGGAATGATATTTCACAATAAGGCGCATGAGACTAATGCCTAATTCCTGCTGAAAAACTTGATAACTCAATGTTTGTTGTTCATACTGAAATCTGAAAAAAGTAAATAAAATAGTCAATGAAAATGCAAATTATATTGACTATATTGCGTCAGTTTTGAAGTTACAGATAAAATTTTGGTACCAATCGATTCAGCTCGACATGTAATTGATTGAAATAAATATACCCCTCCGTTAAAAAGTTATGAGGGTCCAAGTAACCCTGATTGGCCATACGTTATAACGTTAGAAAAAGAACACCTTAGAGTGGGGGGTTCCGCGGCGGCAGCCCCCCGGCTTAGGCTCAGGCTTAGTGTATGTCTCTTATGACTAAGGCTTAGGCTTAGTATACCCAAAACGGCATGGCCTGTATTTCATTTCTGCCCCTCAGGGTTATTGGACCCTCATAACTTTCTAACGGTGGGGTAGATTTCAATAAACACACCAGTCGACTTGTCTCATCAAGCCGAGTCGAATGGTGCCCAATATGACCATATTCCGAACAAAAAATTTTTGGCTTCTTAAGGGGGACCATTGGTACCTCAAAAAATCGAAAAAAAATTTTGTCAAGGATGTGGGTAAAACGGACATTTTCTGAACCAGCTCATCGAGCTGAATCGATTGGCACCAAAAGTTTCAAAATTGACGAAATTACCTGGGAGGATAACCGAAAAGACCCAAATTTTGTTCTGTTATTGTTAGTACTATATATAATTTCCAGTCGACTGAAACTTTGTTATCCAAGTTTTCGTCTTTAAAAGCGTCATTGGAATGTTCACGTTGAAGGGTTATTAATCCATAAGATGCATTGGCACAAATCACGATGTTATTGCCTCCAGTGTAGACATTTGTTTTAGCCGTGTACAAAAAGATATCTATACAATACTAACTGCATAGGTCGGGGGATTCCAAACTACCATAAAAATGTACTTAGTACTTTAAGGATAATTGAAAAAAGAACAACAATGATCAAAATCGGAAACTAGGATCTTCATGCCTAGCTATGTAATAAAATGCCATTACTATAAAATGCCATTACTAATAAAATGCCATTACATTACATTACAAAATGCCATACTAGATTATAGTGCAGAAAAGAGCAGAAATTCATTGAAATTCATTTACACCGTCGATGTTGAAAACTTTGGCTTAGTAAGAAGTAGAAAAGGCACAACTTGTTGACTATATCTTGGTGGCAAAATAGCATAGTGGGTTATGCTTTCTTTCTATAAAGCTGTGGATTTGGTACAAACACTACGTATTTTTATCGAATTTAGGGACTAAAGGCTCGACGGTAGTTGCGAACAAGAGATCTGCTTCCGATTCCGTTTCTGATCAAAGAGACCTGTTAACTCCTTGAAATTTTCGACACCAGAGCTCTGATTTATTTAATGGACTTCCAAGCTTTATCATCGACTGTGCGTTCTTATGAAATGAATTTGATGGGAATAATTTATAGCAGTGATATTCATCATCATCAGTATAATTTATTCAAATCTTTAGATGCTTTTTGCTGCTCTTAGCGAAATAACATTGTTTGACTTTATTTAATATACGAAAATAGGCTTCAGCCTATTTCCGATAAAGTATTTTTCAAATTCTAATTTGAAGATTAATATACTGACTAGTAGTGTATTATAATAGTTGAGTGTCCATTTTATGGTTCACCGTATATTTTATAAAATTCCTTGATAACAACAACCAATGTGGTTATCCTCTTCATGAGCACATATAGATTTGAAAAAGTGGTGAGTATAACAAAACCTACGGTATTTTCGCTATCACAAGTCAAAAACGACTAAAAAGGTAGGGCCAGCATTTCAATATCTATACTAAAATGTGGTCATCATTCGCGCTGTCTATTAAGTGTTTACAACACCATGTCCCACTTCATTTACGCTCATGGTACTATTGAAGCACAAAATGCTAAAACAGCCAACGTGATTCCGCTTTTGAAGCAAAAACCGGCCATTGTTTACAATAAAATAAGAGTTAATAATAAATGAATATCGTAGGGATTAAGGCGACACTGGAACTATTTTTCAGTCAGACGTTAAATCCGGACCATTACTCAAACTAAATATCTTTTAAACCTATGAAGCTAGATAGATGTATTAGTCATTTGAACTAAACCGGCAGGCAATTGAGTATTTATTTATCGTTTTTCGATCAAATTTGCTATGGTTGAACAATATTATCTCATTTTCGTCACATAATCGATGTCAGCATTAGTAAACATGTGTAGCATGTGAATTATATGTCTGCTTGCATAATAAACAACACAAATTTAGGAGCAAAGTTAGAATGTAACTTCATTAAAACGAGGCCATTTCCTACGTAATTCGAATCATTTTCGAAACATTTTCGAACATAAACTTAATTTTTTGACACAAATTTTCTCTGTTGCATTGTGTATGCAACTGAAACTCAATGTCCCAATAAATTTGTGTCACTGAACGTGTCAACAGTAAGGTGAACATAATGCATTAAACATCCTATTAGAAATAATTTGGTGGTTTGAACAGTTGTCGACAAAAATTTTACAGTTAGGTCCGACGGAAAATTTGGGGAACTTCCCTATGAAGACTTGTCAGATTGGACTAAGTTACGATTGATTCACAATCGCGCCTATTACTCAGTCATGTTTGAATGAGAAATCACAAATTTGTGTTGCCACGCTTTATGCCTACGTTTAAAAGTACACGAATGATGGTTATTCGAAACTTCTGGACTGTAATTGACTCACTTTGACACACTTATTGATCAGACTCAAGTAATTTTTATACTTAGAAAATGGCAGACTATCTTATCAATATGTAGTAACAATTTATTATACATACATCGTATTTAAATAATTCAAAACTGATATCAAAAAAATTCATTGATACAAAATAAATCAAAATATAATTGTCAGAGACGCAATTATCGTAGCATACCCGCATGGTGCCAACAAGAGTTCACGCTAGATTTTTGAGGAGCTCACATAAACTTTTGGTATAAATATGTCGACCGACGCTGCCATAAATATTGAGAAACCTGGCGAAGATTTAGGTATTGGTAAAACTGAACCAAATTATCTTAGATGGATCTGTCATTTGGCAATTTAACGTATCCAAAAACGGCACATGAGAAACGGTGCTTTATGCAAGATACATCGTGAAATTTACCATAGTTTTCAAATGCTGGCGTTGGCTTCTTCTCGGTGGTATCATATATTCGAAGTGCCAAACTCATTCTCAAGTTACAGTATTGCAATTGCCAACAGCATTATTCCCCTGTTATTAGTTTTCAAGTATCAAATTCATTACGTTTAGGTTATTATTTTTGCAAACTAATCCGATTACCAATCCAGGTTTAGGCATCACAAACTTCTGCCTGGACAAAGCCAGAAGTAGTAAAAAGCACAATTAGGTGACCATATCTTTACTGCAAAATAGCATTATAGGTAAAACTCCTTTCCTATAAGGCTGTGAATTTGGTACGAAAAATTGTGTATTCCCAACGGTAGCAGGGGAATATCAAACTATGTCGGAAATTGAGATACAAATCATTTTACTTTTTGCTGAATAAAACGTATAAATAATGTGACGCCACTACGATAAATAGTAGAAGTTATAGTCAAAAATGAAAGGCCTTTGTAAAGTTTTACGCTGTCATATTTATGTGTAAGATTGTAGTAACTTACTTAGAACTAAACATTTGTTCAAATAATTCGACTGCAAGATACAAAACCCATTTTGCTGAATAAAGCTAGACAGATATACGTACGTTTTTGATAATTTAAGGTTTAAACTTGTAAAAACAACAAACTTGTAACAAAAAAATCCAATACAATTCTAGAAACAGCAGTCTTATTTGTATGTCAGTTGAGAATTCAAATATAATCAACCTTTCATTGGGTGAATGGAAGTGCGTTGCAATTGTTTCTAAACAATCTGCGACTCAAATGTACAGCGTTACATATATAGCAGTGTGTGAATTGGTCTGTTTCACCGTTTTATTTAAAAAGATAATCTCATGGAATATAAGTATGAGATCGCAAAAAGTTAGCTCAACCATAAATCTTATTAACATTTTATAAAAACGGTGTTTTGTACAATTATACAAATTTTCTTTTTTGAGCTGGTTAGATGTCGTCCGAACATAACCAAGGCATGCTAGCAACCATACAAAAAACAGTTGAGACAAAGTTGGTTACGTAATTAGTTTTTTTACATTGTCTTTACGAAATATTTTCGGTATTCCCAACCAGCAGCGTTGGGAAACAGTCGTGAAAGCAACAATTTTCCAGCCAATCCGCCGCTGGCCGTTAACAATTTTTTTGCCGTTGGCAGTTGCCAAAGTCGCTGGTCAGCAGTTATTGGCCGTAGCTCATCTGGCCGTGCTCTATACGTTTACTACTGTATAGCAAGTTTATTATAAACCACATTACTGGAACTTTCTGAAGCATATATGATTCTCTATAACCAACATGCAAGGATTTTGTTCCGAGCTTCTACCTGCTTGTCATATTCAAGCATATAATATATATGCTTGACATTCCCAACTACTAGCACTGGGAAACAGTCGTGAAAGCAACAATTTTCCAGCCAATCCGCCGCTGGCCGTTAACAATTTTTTTGCCGTTGGCAGTTGCCAAAGTCGCTGGTCAGCAGTTATGGGCCGTAGCTCATCTGGCCGTGCTCTATACGTTTACTACTGTATAGCAAGTTTATTATAAACCACATTACTGGAACTTTCTGAAGCATATATGATTCTCTATAACCAACATGCAAGGATTTTGTTCCGAGCTTCTACCTGCTTGTCATATTCAAGCATATAATATATATGCTTGACATTCCCAACCACTAGCACTGGGAAACAGTCGTGAAAGCAACAATTTTCCAGCCAATCCGCCGCTGGCCGTTAACAATTTTTTTGCCGTTGGCAGTTGCCAAAGTCGCTGGTCAGCAGTTATGGGCCGTAGCTCATCTGGACGTGCTCTATACGTTTACTACTGTATAGCAAGTTTATTATAAACCACATTACTGGAACTTTCTGAAGCATATATGATTCTCTATAACCAACATGCAAGGATTTTGTTCCGAGCTTCTACCTGCTTGTCATATTCAAGCATATAATATATATGCTTGACATTCCCAACCACTAGCACTGGGAAACAGTCGTGAAAGCAACAATTTTCCAGCCATCGACGGCGGCAAGTCAGCCGACTGGCCGTTGACGGCTATCGGCCGACCGTTAACAATTTTCAGCCGTTGACAGCTGCCAAAGTCGTTGGTCAGCAGTTATGGGTCGTAGCTCATCTGGCCGTGGTCTGTACGTTTAGTACTATATACCAAGTGAATTATAAACCACACAACTCGGACTTTCTGAAGCATATATAATTCTTTCTCTATAACTAACATGCAAGGATTTTGTACAGAGCTTCTACCTTCTTGTAATATTTAAGCACATTTTATTCTTAAACTAATACGCGGTAACGTTTATTGCTATACCTCGAAGCCGGACATCGCCCAGCATGAAATATAGTACAGTCTTGCTATAGTCAGCATTGGCGTAAGATTCGGCACTTGCTATAGTAGGACTTCCAGATACGAACCAATTTTGAACAAATGCTGCAGAAGCATTTACGAATGTTAAATTTAGTAAGAGAAATTTTATGATAGTCAGCCGTCCATTTGCCATCCCTCAGCCCAACTACCGGCTGAAAATTTTGACGGCCGTCAGCGGCCGGACATTCGACTTTAAAACGGGCCGTTGTTCAACATATCAACTAGAAATTACCATTTTCTACATTCGAAATCTGGTGCTTAAATCTTAACTGTAATATTTTGTTGGTTATTTATTCATTCCATTATTTTAGTTTTATACACATTTGTTATATGTTTTGCAATCGTTTTCTCTCACGCAGCGACAAATTTGTGCAACGCAGAGCCGGCTTTTACTTGGCAATCACATGCAAATGGAGCACTTAACTGATATGGTTTATATTCACCATTCTTCTTTCTTTCCAGCACTTGAAAGTTACGAGAACGTTGTTTACAACTGCCCCAACCTGAAAATTACAAATAAGCTTAATACTGCTAAAATCGATGTTGCGGTAGCAATGACGTCTGATCTATTGAAAATTTCATGCCGTTTGTCTTTAATTGTCTTGCTCGTTGTGAATTTACGTGAGAATGCAGGATTACATATGCAACGGGAATCTTTGCGCTTAAGTCTCAAAATGCAGTTGCCAACATTTTCTAATCAACAATTTTACCTTAATGAGCTGGTATATATATATATATATGTAAAAAACGCAAGACGAAACATCGGAATCAACTTTGGTTGGAGTTGTATTACAATTACCTTGTTATGTATATTAATATGTATATATATTATGTCATTAGTTGGAAATGGTGACCGTGATTAGTCCGTCAACGGTCATCGTGAAATCTTGAGCCACGTGGAACCAAATATCTCAAAAACATTAACATAACTGATAACGCTCCAATATACGTAAATTTTGATTCAAAATATTGCTTTTGTCTATTTATGCTGCAGTTCTAACAATAGTGGGAAAATATCGACGATATAACATATTACATCTTAAGCCTATTGAAATATAAACCAAATGTCGCCAATCAGTCGCAAGTTGTAGTAACAACAGCAATACCTAAGGGATTTGGACATAAAATTAGTTCTTTATTGCTCTATTACTCAATTTCCACGAAGTTTATTGGCTAGATATTGCTGACCAGCTGCAATATCTCATATAAGACGTGATGTAAAATTTTTTCATATTATTTTAGCGGTTAACATGCTATAGATGAAAACAAAAAATTAAACTTGGTTTAGGCCTAAATATTGAGTTTAGTTTTTAATCCTTAATATTGGGAAAGTAGACACGCAGATAAATCTTTCCGTGACAGGATTTAAGCGCAATCAACAGTAACAAAGTATGAATACTCGCCCATGCGCTCCTGAGCTATAACAGTTGCTATAATAATAGTTTGCATCGGTGCAGTAGGCAAATGACAGGATAATCGGCAGATATCACCTTTAAGGGCCGGACGTTATAACGTTAAAAAAGAACCGCTTAGAGCGGGGGTTCGGAGGGCGGCAGCCCACCGACTTAGGCTTAGGCTTATTACATGGCTCATATAGAAACCATAGCTTAGGCTAAGACTAAGGTTTAAGCTGCATAGCATGCATTTCATTTCCGCCCCTAAAGGTTACATTGGCCGGATAATCAATACTTCGGCAAAGTAGTTATATTAGTGATGAAACATAATTTTTCATGCTTTCTCGTGGTGCGAATGTTTTTAGAGAAGGTTATTAGTCTCTTGCAATAGGCATTATAAAGCGCAGTATATATATACAAGAGTTCTTAAAAATTGCAGTGCGTGCGATGCCCCAGAAGTCGCGATACAAATAATTAATGGTTGTAATTACCTACTGTGCAAACCCAACGCTGAATATTGTCTAGTCTTGGAAATCTTATTCAACGCTTAGAACACCCTTGTTAAGTTCAGCCATGTTTTGTCACTGCCGTCAGGCTGTGACATTGTTTTAGGATTTTGTCTGATTGCGCATGCTACATGTCTATGTTGACAGTTGCACACTGATTTATCGTCATTCATATATTCATATAAGGACTCATGCCCAAGTCAGCAGCGTATTAGAAAAATAGCAACTAAATATAGTGATACTTATGAATGCTTATAGGGGAAATGGGGATTATCACCCGAGTCGTCGGATCCCCCTGGGCAAAAAGCCCCGATCCTCCTCTGATAGATGGCCCACGGCTCTTAGCAGCACCGCAGTCCCCGAAACAATAAACGCTGAAGATACCACAGACCGAAGCCACAAACGTTAACCAACTGTCCAACCTTGGCAGCTGAAATATACATACCTTACCCAGCTGTAACCCCCCCCCTTCGCGACTTCGCATTTACGAACCTTGGAACAACACAGTTTGGGGATAAGATGGGCTGCCTATCTAAAACCCTAGTGTTAAAGTGGGCAATGTGTCCTAACTTGCACTCGTGTCTAGTGACATAACGTGGTCCCTCTGGAGTGGTTTACCGTTCGACCACTGGGCCGAAAGCAACCAACCCCTTACACCTAGTGCTTAAAATGTCCTACACAGGTACTTATTTCACTTCTAAAAATATATCAATTGTGATGAAATCCGTTTCCAGCTACTGTGTATGTATCGCAGAGCAACTACATACGTTCGCGACTTTTTTGCAGAGGATTTATACAATGATATGATATTTCTTACGGACGGCGTGTATATAGCGGAAATTAACGGCGAGTGATATTGCGTTGGTATTGAGGGCCCAAATTGTGAACCCGATCTGATCAGCTGATGGAGCTTTAGGGAGCAGAATTGCCGCGCCGTTGGAGAGTGTGTCGCCGAGGCATTAAAGCATCGCTCCAGTTTCTGAGCCAAACATATTTATCTTTTTGTCATATGAATCAGGAAACGAATTGACATGGCCTTGGTGTGAGCTATGATGCTATTTTACCCGAGCACCCAGCTAAATGCCGCCACGCCATGCAAATGTTACAACATAATTTAGCTGACTCCGAGGATCCAGTTTTATCAGGCTTCAGCCTAACATAGTTGGCATGAAATGGGAGCCATAGCAGATGAACTCGTAGCTTGAAGTGCTCCCGATTTTTACCTATAGTATGTCTCAGGAAATTTCAATTTCAAATTCTATCGTGTACAGCGTGGCAGACGGAACGGTATCCTTCGGCAACTGTGCAGCAACTAGTTTCAGTAACACAACTGTTACACGTTCGCCTTGATCCGAAAGTGGAGCATTGTCTATTGGGACGATGGAATCGAGGAGGGAATGACGCCGGTGTGGTATATTTGTAATGCGTTTGGTGCAATATATTTGCAATGCAAAGCCAGTAATTATTTGTTTACTTGCATTGGTGCTACATTGAACAACGTCCATGTTGCAACTAGCTGTTTGCAAGCCCCAGATTGTCATACAGGATAGTATATGCAGCGTATGTCTACCTCGTCGATTTGGGACAAGAACAAGTTGCTCAACCAGAAAATCTCGGTATTATGCCAGATGCCACTTCAGTCTCAACTCTGGTTCAACCACAATCACGTAGGCTGGTACCATGGAAACTACACAAGAAGACGTAGTAGTCGTTCCGAGAATCACTGAATTTGAACAAGGCATTAAACGTATCGAATCCGAGCTGATATATTTTATGAAAACAAAAGTGCAAAGGACGATTTAACAAACGCTGCGACGAAATACGAGGCAGATCTATCTCTATATAGTGATCGTGTTGCGAAACTATAGCAGGAACTGCAGCTATCGTATGTCTCTCTCATAAGTAAGGTCCCAACTTCAAACTGTTGCTGAGAGTAACACAATAAAATTACAACCCTAATATATTCAGGAAGTTTAACCAAACATATAAATATCTACGTATAACAAAATGTCTGATACTCGACTTAATTTGGCTAATCGAATAACTGCAGTAAGTCTGTATTATTGTTAACCAAAATAGCCGTGAAATTGTGCGACAATGGCCCGACATTCGTCTTCACAGCCCCCATATCAAAAAACTATTGCTTCAATTAATAAAATATTTGGACTAACATATTCAGTAGCTGACTTTCCCCAAATAGGAGACCACCGACGGCATCTGGTGATCCTGCCATTGCTCATGTTTCCTATCATTTCGACAATAGTCCAAAAAAGTAAATGGCCGTCGTGTAATTGAAACCGGCATCAGCAAATCAACTATTTTCCGAATTGTTAACAGACTGGGTGTAAAACCTATTGAGACGACGTTATTTCATCCTCTGAATGAGGATGATTATGATTGCAGGGTTTAATTTTGTGGAAAATGCATACAGCGTGCCGACGATAATCCGGACGAAGTCAATTGGTCTGACAAAAGCAATTTCAAACTGAACGGGTATTTTAATCAGCATAATTGTGTTTATAGGCATGCAAAAACCCTAGTAACTCTATCTAACACCGTATAAATGCTTCTGATCTAGTGGATATTCTGAGCCGGTCTTTTCGATGGTGCTGTGAATGCAGACAACTATCTAATGATGTTGCGAAATGAATTTTATTCCAATATTTAGCAGTTATGCAGGTTTCACAAAATAATGAGTGCAAAAAATAGCAGTTTTGTCTTTAAGAGCCGTTTGAAAGAACCTAAAGTCTTTAATAGATGGTTATATGATATTTTAGCTTCGTGCTAACGGCTACTGTAGCTTTTATCTTTCATGACTGCTTGTTTGATATTTAAATCTCTAACAAATAGAGGTTACACTTTAGTTTTATATAAAACAGCCAATGAATACAGAAATCTCTAACAGCTAGCTGTTAGAGGCTAAAATCTTTTGCAGCTAGCTATAACAGATTATTAGATTATTGTCAACTAATGGCTAGCTGTTAGAAACTTTTGTCCCTTACAGCCAGTTACAAAATACAAAATTCTCCGAAAACTATTCGTTAGAATTTCAAATATTTAACGTTGGCTGGAATAGATTTTTGTATGTTACAGCTGCCTGTATGAGCCAAAAGTTTTTAACAGCTAGCTATTAGAAGCAAAAATCTGTTACAGCAAGCTTATTTATTGATATTGGTGCCTCTTACAGTTTTATATTGCCGCCCCCTCCAACTTGATATTGATCCCCCAGTTTGATATTGGTCCCCGCTCCAGTTTGACATTAGTGCCCCTTCCAGGTTGATATTCCTGCCCTCCTCCAGTTTGATATTGGTGCTACCTCCAGTTTGATATTGATGCCCCATCCAGTTCGATATTGGTGCCTCTCTCCAGTTTGATATTGGTGCACTGTCCAGTTTGATATTGGTGCCCCTCCTGTTTGATATTGGCCACTCCAGTTTGATATTGGTCTGTCTCCAGTTTGATATTGTTTCCTATAGTTTGATAATTATGCCCGACTCCAGTTTGATATTGGTGCCCCTTCCAGTTTCATATTGGTGTCTCCTCCAGTTTGATATTGGTGCCCTCTCCAGTTTGATATTGGTGCGCCCTCCAAACTGATATTGGTGTCCCCCTCTAGTTTGAAATTGTTGCCCCGTCCAGGTTGTTAGTGGCGCGGCCTTTAGCTTGATATTGGTCTTGATATTGGGCTTGATTCGATTCACTAGATACGATGGTTTGGTTATCTGGAGACCAGCATGAATATTTCAAGTCTTATCAGTAGTTTTCAATAGGTGTATGGTTGACAACTTCGATTTCCAGGATATAGTATGTCTTCCGTTTTTGGTTATATATTGGCTTCAGGACATTTAGAACGGTCTGTACGAGCATTTCGGTGCGCTGAATATGATGGTGTAATCATATAAAATACACCAAGACTGTACCATCCTTTCAGAGGTTTTCGAAGGATTTAAGTTGACTGCCTGCGAATCAAATTTACCGCAAGAATTTGGTCTTTCTCCATTTTTTAAAGACAAAACTACCTTCTTTTGCACTCAATATTCTGTGAAACCTGCATTACCAAACATTGAGAGGCTTCATTTTACGCAGGATGGAGCCCTTCATCATTTTGCGATGGCTGTGCGCCTTTGGTTGGACAAAACCATCCTTGATCGTTGACTGGTCACCGGGGCCCTGTCGGTCTGCTTTCTCCTGACCTATCCCAACTTTTCTGTGGGGATCAATATCAAGTTGGAGGGGGCGGCAATATAACCTGTAAGAGGCACCAATATCAGTAAATAAGCTTGCTGTAACATTTTTTTGCTTCTAATAGCTAGCTGTTAAAAACTTTTGGCTCATACAGGCAGCTGTAACATACAAAAATCTATTCCAGCCAACGTTAAATCTTTGAGATTCTAACGAATAGTTTTTGGAGAATTTTGTATTTTGTCTAACTGGCTGTAAGGGACAAAAGTTCTTAACAGCTAGCCATTAGTTGACAATAATCAAATAATCTGTTATAGCTAGCTGCAAAAGATTTTAGCCTCTAACAGCTAGCTGTTAGAGAGGGTTCTGTATTCATTGGCTGTTTTATATAAAACTAAAGTGTAACCTCTATTTGTTAGAGATTTAAATATCAAACAAGCAGTCATGAAAGATAAAAGCTACAGTAGCCGTTAGCACGAAGCTAAAATATCATATAACCATCTATTAAAGACTTTAGGTTCTTTCAAACGGCTCTTAAAGACAAAACTGCTATTTTTTGCACTCATTATTTTGTGAAACCTGCATAACTGCTAAATATTGGAATAAAATTCATTTCGCAACATCATTAGATAGTTGTCTGGATTCACAGTACCATCGAAAAGACCGGCTCAGAATATCCACTAGATCAGAAGCATTTATACGGTGTTAGAAAGAAGTTAATGTGATGTTTGCATGCCTATAAACACAATTATGCTGATTAAATACTCTGTTCAAGTTTGCGTAAATCGCTTTTGGTCAGTACGCAATTGACTTTGTCCGGATTATTGTCGGCACGCTGTATGCATTTTCCACAAAATTAAACCCTGCAATCATAATCATCCTCATTCAATAGGACTAAATAACGTCGTCTCAATACGTTTGATTCTAGTCTGTTAACAATTCGGAAAAATAGTTGATTTGCTGATGCCGGTTTCAATTACACTACGGCCATTTACTTTTTTGGACTATTGTCGAAATGATAGGAAACATGAGCAATGGCAGGATTATTATATGCTGTTGGTGGTCTCCTATTTGGGTAAAGTCAGCTACTGAATATGTTAGTCCAAATATTTTATTAATTGAAGCAATAGTTTTTGATATGGGGGCTGTGAAGACGAATGTCCGTTGATTGTCGCACAATTTCACGGCCAGATTTTGGTTAACAATAATACAGACTTACTGCAGTTATTCGATTAGCCAAATTAAGTCGATATATTTTAGACATTTTGTTATACGTAGATATTTATATGTTTGGTTAAACTTCCTGGAATATATTAGGGTTGTAATTTTATTGTGTTACTCTCAGCAATATTTTGAAGTTGGGACCTTACTTATGAGAGAGACATACGAATATGCCTGCAGTTCCTGCTATAGTTTTTTAACACGATCACTATATAGAGATAGATCTGCCTCGTATTTCGTCGCAGCGTTTGTTAAATCGTCCTTTGCACTTTTGTTTTCATAAAATATATCAGCTCGGATTCGATACGTTTAATGCCTTGTTCAAATTCAGTGATTCTTGGGAACGACTACTACGTCTTCTTGTGTAGTTTCCATGGTACCAGCCTACGTGATTGTGGTTGAACCAGAGTTGAGACTGAAGCTGCATGTGGGATAAGACCAAGATTTTCTGGTTGAGCAACTTGTTCTTGTCCCAAATCGACGAGGTAGACATACGCTGCATATACTATCCTGTATGACAATCTGGGGCTTGCAAACAGCTAGTTGCAACATGGCAACTGTTTCAATGTAGCACCAATGCAAGTAAACAAATAATTACTGGCTTTGCATTGCAAATATATTGCACCAAACGCATTACAAATATACCACACCGGCGTCATTCCCTCCTCGATTCCATCGTCCCAATAGACAATGCTCCATGTTTCGGATCAAGGCGAACGTGTAACAGTTGTGTTACTGAAACTAGTTGCTGCACAGTTGCCGAAGGATACTGTTTCGTCTGCCACGCTGTACACGATAGAATTTGAAATTGAAATTTCCTGAGACATACTATAGGTAAAAATCGGGAGCACTTCAAGCTACGAGTTCATCTGCTATGGCTCCCATTTCATGCCAACTATGTTAGGCTGAAGCCTGATAAAACTGGATCCTCGGAGTCAGCTAAATTAATGCTGGGGTAACATTTGCATGGCGTGGCGGCATTTAGCTGGGTGCTCGGGTAAAATAGCATCATAGCTCACACCAAGGCCATGTCAATATCGTTTCCTGATTCATATGACAAAAAGATAAATATGTTTGGCTCAGAAACTGGAGCGATGCTTTAATGCCTCGGCGATATACTCTCCAACGGCGCGGCAATTCTGCTCCTGAAAGCTCTATCAGCTGATCAGATCGGGTTCACAATTTGGGCCCTCAATACCAACGCAATATCACTCGCCGTTAATTTCCGCTATATACACGCCGTCCGTAAGAAATATCATATTATTGTATAAATCCTCTGCAAAAAAGTCGCGAACGTATGTAGTTGCTCTGCGAGACATACACAGTAGGTGGAAACGGATTTCATCACAATTGATATATTTTTAGAAGTGAAATAAGTACCTGTGTAGGACATTTTAAGCACTAGGTGTAAGGGGTTGGTTGCTTTCGGCCCAGTGGTCGAACGGTAAACCACTCCAGAGGGACCACGTTATGTCACTAGACACGAGTGCAAGTTAGGACACATTGCCCACTTTAACACTAGGGTTTTAGATAGGCAGCCCATCTTATCCCCAAACTGTGTTGTTCCAAGGTTCGTAAATGCTAAGTCGTGAAGGGGGGGGGGGTTACAGCTGGGTAAGGTATGTATATTTCAGCTGCCAAGGTTGGACAGTTGGTTAACGTTTGTGGCTTCCGGTTGTGGTATCTTCAGCGTTTATTGTTTCGGGACTGCGGTGCTGCTAATAGCCGTGGGCCATCTATCAGAGGAGGATCGGGGCTTTTTGCCCAGGGGGATCCGACGACTCGGGTGATAATCCCCATTTCCCCTATAAGCATTCATAAGTATCACTATATTTAGTTGCTATTTTTCTAATACGCTGCTGACTTGGGCATGAGTCCTTATATGAATATATGAATGACTATAAATCAGTGTGCAACTGTCAACATAGACATCACACCGCGCAATCAGACAAAATCCTAAAACAATGTCACAGCCTGACGGCAGTGACAAAACATGGCTGAACTTAACAAGGGTGTTCTAAGCGTTGAATAAGATTTCCAAGACTAGACAGATTTAGCGTTGGGTTTGCACAGTAGGTAATTACAACCATTAATTATTTGTATCGTGAGTTTTTGGGCATCGCACGCACTGCAATTTTTAAGAACTCTTGTATATATATACTGCGCTTTATAATGCCTATTGCAAGAGACTAATAACCTTCTCTAAAAACATTCGCACCACGAGAAAGCATGAAAAATTATGTTTCATCACTAATATAACTACTTTGCCGAAGTATTGATTATCCGGCCAACTTAACCTTTAGGGGCGGAAATGAAATTGATGCTATGCAGCTGAAACCTTAGTCTTAGCCTAAGCTATGGTTTCTATATGAGCCATGCAGTAAGCTGGAGCCCAAGCCCGGCGGCTGCCCCCTTCCTGAGCCCCGCTCTAAGCGGTTCTTTGGTAACGTTATAACGTCCGGCCCTTAAAGGTGATATCTGCCGATTATCCTGTCATTGGCCTACTGCACCGATGCAAACTATTATTATAGCAACTGTTATAGCTCAGGAGCGCATGGGCGAGTATTCATACTTTGTTACTGTTGATTGCGCTTAAATCCTGTCACGGAAAGATTTATCTGCGTGTTGACTTTCCTTATATTAAGGATTAAAAACTAAACTCAATATTTAGGCCTAAACCAAGTTTAATTTTTTGTTTTCATTTATAGCATGTTAACCGCTAAAATAATATGAAAAAATTTTACATCACGTCTTATATGAGATATTGCAGCTGGTCAAAAGCAATATCTAGCCAATAAACTTCGTGGAAATTGAGTAATAGAGCAATAAAGAACTAATTTTATGTCCAAATCCCTTAGGTATTGCTGTTGTTACTACAACTTGCGACTGATTGGCGACATTTGGTTTATATTTCAATAGGCTTAAGATGTAATATGTTATATATTGTCTCATATTTTCCCACTATTGTTAGAACTGCAGCATAAATAGACAAAAGAAATATTTTGAATCAAAATTTACGTATATTGGAGCGTTATCAGTTATGTTAATGTTTTTGAGATATTTGTGTTCCACGTGGCTCTAGATTTCACGATGACCGTTGACGGACGGAATCACGGTCACCATTTCCAACTAATGACATAATATATATACATATTAATATACATAACAAGGTAATTGTAATACAAGTCCAACCAAAGTTGATTCCGAGTGTTTCGTCTTGCGTTTTTTACATATATATATATATATACCAGCTCATTAAGGTAAAAATTGTCGATTAGAAAATGTTGGCAACTGCATTTTGAGACTTAAGCGCAAAGATTCCCGTTGCATATGTAATCCTGCATTCTCACGTAAATTCACAACAAACTGAGTAAGAGACAATGAAAGACAAACGGCATGAAATTTTCAATAGATCAGACGTCATTGCTACCGCAACATCGATTTTAGCAGTATTAAGCTTATTTGTAATTTTCAGGTTGGGGCAGTTGTAAACAACGTTCTCGTAACTTTCAAGTGCTGGAAAGAAAGAAGAATGGCGAATATAAACCATATCAGTTAAGTGCTCCATTTGCATGTGATTGCCAAGTAAAAGCCGGCTCTGCGTTGCAAATAAATTTGTCGCTGCGTGAGACAAAACAATTGCAAAACATATAACAAATGTGTATAAAACTTAAAATAATGGAATGAATAAATAACCAACAAAATATTACAGTTAAGATTTAAGCACCAGATTTCGAATGTAGAGAAAATGGTAATTTCTAGTTGATATGTTGAACAACTGCCTGTTTTAAAGTCGAATGTCCGGCCGCTGACGGCCGTCAAAATTTTCAGCCGGTAGTTGGGCTGAGGGATGGCAAATGGACGGCTGACGATCATAAAATTTCTCTTACTTAAATTTAACATTCGTAAATGCTTCTGCAAGCATTAGTTCAAAATTGGTTCGTATCTGGAAGTTCTGGATGATAGCAAGTGCCGAATCTTTACGCCTATGACTATAGCAAGACTGTACTATATTTCTATGCTGGGCGATGTCCGGCTTTGAGGTATAGCAATAAACGTTGACCGCGTGATTAGTTTAAGAAAAAAAAAATGTGCTTTAAATATTACAAGAAGGTAGAAGCTCTGTACAAAATCCTTGCATGTTAGTTATAGAGAAAGAATTATATATGCTTCAGAAAGTCCGAGTTGTGTGGTTTATAATTCACTTGGTATATAGTACGTAAACGTACAGACCACGGCCAGATGAGCTACGACCCATAACTGCTGACCAACGACTTTGGCAGCCTGNCA
>JASANE010030736.1:0-92762 GCA_030248225.1 Trileptium ribeirensis | reverse complement strand
TTCGTTCAACCAACGGCGCACATCCATCGCAAAATGTGGAGGCGCGCCATCGTGCATAAAGAAAGGCCAGTCAATATTTGGTAACTGCTGAATATTAGAATAAAATTCATTTCGCAGCGTCATTAGATAGTTGCATGCATTCAAAGAACTATCCAAAAAGAACAGACCAAAAAATGTGCCAGACCACATACCTATCCATACGGTCAGACTAGGGGCATTCTGATGGTGTTCGATAATTATGCCGGTTAACGTGGCAGTTATGTTTTAAACTGCTTTTGCCAGACCAAATGGAATAGTCAACTAAGTCCAGATCATCCTGAGACTGAGAAGCTGTAGTCATTTTTCACAAAATTCAAACCGGCGATCATAATCACCCTCATTCAAAGCATGAATTAGCGTCGGTCTACAAGATTTTAGACACAGATTTTTAACAATTCGGGAAACACTCGATTTGTTCATGCCGGTCTCAGCAAAACAGCGTTGAATTGACTTTGTCGGACTATTGCCAAATATATACTGTTTTATGCGCCCCTGTACGCAAATACATAATGCCATATATATATAAAATAAAAATAGCTAGTGGTACATGTTAACGAGATTATGCCTCACACCGTCTCAAAACTACACCAAATACATGGTGTGCTTGACACTGACGAAAAGTCCCAATACCCATAGTTAGCTATACTTGAAAAAATGATAAACAACATGGGGGTGTCTGAGACGCCCTATTGTCGACAGTGTGGGCTACATAGGTTCCAAACGTTGGGGATATTATAACGTGAATGCCGCCTAAAAAACGCGCGTGACACCGTCTGTAAATGTAAAACAGGTAGACAGTAGAGCACCGTTGTTTGAAGAAATACTGTTCATAGATCTCTGTTAATCTAACCTCCGTATATGTAATGAGAGAATAGCTGAAAGTGCAAAAACACAATCACAGGCTTGGAGTTCAACACAGAAACTTAAGATAAGCTTAAACATTCGGCCTGAATTTTATTAAAATCTTACATGCTTAGAGGGGTGTACGTGGGTTACCCCCTCACTTAGGCCCCGAACATCCTGACAGGTCGGCTAAGGTATCCCGAACCCATGAGTGCTGAAATCTCCCGCCGACCTGCTGATTCACCCTCCCTTGCCGAAGGTCCAGCCCCCCCCCCGGGAATTCGGACTTCGACGATGTATGATCAGGTTAAATACCTAAAATTACACTGAGGTTAGTTTGAATTAAGGTGCTCGTTTCCCTAAGAAATTTTCAATGTAGCAGATATCTTATGAGTGAGTCCACTATCAAGTGCGTACACCATGATTGTTCTTTTGTTAAAAGTACGAGTTGAATCGTATGTTTTCGCAGTCAGAACACTGTAATCGGCATTCGCAGTTGAACGAATTAGAACATAAGTTCCGTAATGTACCAACGCAAGATATTTTGGAACCATGTTTAGATTTCATGAAAATTATTTATATATTGCCAAAATCATGTAGATGGCGATTGCACTGATGCATCTGTTACTTTTTGCGACTTTTGGAATCTGAAGTGTCAATTCTCAACAAATTTAAATAAATCTAAATTTAAATTTAAACATAAATCTCCGAATAAAACAGTCTAGAAAAATTTCTTAAGTTAATACAACTCTGTATGCAGATGGTTTAGTGTAAAATTTTGTGTGGAAAACTTTTAATCTCACATTATTTAATTAAACGTCCATCGCATAATTTGGCCTCAATTAACATGTTCAGCAAGTACTTTGAGTAAATCACAAAAAAATCATAACTCGTAATTTTTAATACATAAATATTTGTTTTCTGATTTTTTACTGTTTGAAACAAAGGCCCATGTCAACTTTAGGGGCCGGACGTTATAGCGTTAGAAAAATAACAGCTTAGAGCTGGGGTTTCGGGGCAGCAGCCCCCCGACTTGCTCTTAAACTTAGTACTTGGCTCATATAGAAACCTTAGCTTAGGCTAACACTAAGGCTTAAGTTTAGTATATCGAGAACGACATGGCATGCATTATCTTTAGTCCCCTAATGTTGACATGGCCAGAAACAAATATTTCTCAAATTTTAGCATGACCCATGAGGTAGTGTAACATAGATTGCAGTTGTTTGTTTCAACTAACTGCAGCCTTGAATGCATCGAATGCATTATCTGCAACGTTATCCAAACTTTCATCCAAAACGGCACTTGCTAATCGTTCAAAATCGGAGAGCTGATGAAATATTTGAACTGAAACCCGAATGAGAACCATTTTTTCTCCGTTGTACTCATCGACAAAAATGAACGTCATCATTCGATAATTTTCCCACAGGGCCATCATTAAGAGTGCAGCGAAATGGGTCGTTGGAGCGGTGCCTTCTGGGATCGGGATTTCAATTAGCGGCATATTTCCGTAGGAATAGCTCGATCCCTGAATGCACCGCGTCTGCCATTTACGAGTGAGCATCGTTGTGGCTTCTTCAGCGAGGAAATGAAGATATTTTCGGATTCGCTCAAAGCCGCCACAGACACGATTGGCAAAATCGAGCGCAGTTGAGGTTGCCGCGAATCCGGTTAGATCCATTTCTCGACCCGGGTCCGTAAATTTGGCCAAATACGAAGCTGTTGGCTCGGAACAGCTAATTAGCGGCTCAATGAGCGGTTGTTTCCGTTGAAGAACGTGGAGAAATGCAACGCCTGGACTTGAATACATCCATTTATGAACAGTCCCGACATAAAATTCTGCCCCGATTTCATCTAAATCCAGCGGAACGTGGCCCGCAGCTTGAGCTCCATCGATAAGTACGCTAACGCCGTAGTTGTGAAGCTCAGCTACCATTTGGTGCACCGGAAAAATGAAAGCTGTTTTGGACGTAACGTGACAAAAACTTGCTAACAACGGCATTCGCCGTCTAGGATGGGATCGTAAATGTCGTAAGATTGTCTGGATCCGACTAACGATGAATTGTGGCTCCGCAGGTATCCGTAGATTTACTATCTCAATCCGAATCCCATAACGGAGACGTAGCCAGCGATACGCGTGGAGTGAAGCATCGTAGTCGACTGAAAATACCAGTATCGAGTCGTCTTGACGCCAGGGAAGACTTCTGAGGACAGTGTTAGTACCGGTATTGGCGTTTGGAACAAATGTGAAATTTTGCGGCTCCCCGCCAAGTTCCTGAAGATTGAAAATAAGATTCTATCTATATGTTCCAGTTCTCAAATCAGGTCTCGCAAAATTGTTCCACACAAACTAAAAAAATCAGTCTCCCGATAAACAATGCATTTGTCAAAACTGTAATACAGACTATACTAAAGATCGTACCGGAATAGGTTGGGTTCAATGCCTAAGATGTCTTAATTGGCAACATCAAAATTGCTTCGGTGTGATAGATGAAACGACGTTTCTCTGTGCACCATGTGCTCGTGTCACAATAATTTAAACATTTAGATTTGAATTCTTATGGCGTCAACTTATTTTGACAATTTTCTTTAGCTTTATAATACCTTTGAAATTTTGTTTGTTTTATAAAATTGCTGATTATAGTGACCGACGGCAATACCCCGGAAATTGCCGGCATTAAACTGAAATATGCCGAAAATACCCGTGTCAAGAATTTCGTGACACACTTTCGGAATTTAAACGTATTAAACGTTTGTACCACATATGGAGTACGTCAAAATGGTAGCGGACTTTTAAATGCCCCTGCAATAGCAGAGCTTAATTCGGACTAAGTAACTTTTGTGGTTCTAGAGATATCGAGCACTTATTTTAAAACTTCATGTTTTGCAATCATAAATGACAAAATTAGCCGGAATTAGGTATCCTACATATATCTGATATATTCAATAAAAAAGTGTAGCTTAGTCCACAAGTGCCTGTAGGGTGTTGAGGATACCCCTATAAGGGTTCAGATCCCCATTATACTATATTTACATTCGCTTCCTGAGGTTCCACATCTTCCCTGCGGACGCCATAGTGGTGCGGAAAATTTTAAGAATTATAATCTAAATCATATACAAAATTTTTTTTGGAAAATTGGAGAAAATGGGAAAATTATATATGAAAAAAAATTGTGAAAACTAAAGAAAATTTTTGCCTATCCCTGGTATGTCCCACCGCAGTGCAGCCGCGCTCTATCTGCCTCCCGTACTGTGGCCGTGGATCTTAGAAACCCTTGACTTATCGCATTTACATGCATCACATTACATTTTTTATCTAACATTTATTCAAATATATACAATTCTGTTTTAAAAAGTAACTCAATATTATTAGCAACTAATCAAATTAGTATATCAAATCATCCGCGACTGCCGGAATTCTTGATTGTTAGCCGAAAAAATACAAGGCAGATCAAAAATATACTGCGGATACAAAACTTTGTGATATTTACAAACATTTAGAAAATATCAAAATCCTTCAAAATCTGTTAGATCTTGTTTCTGGATCCTTTCAATCCTGTTTAATTTGAAAATGGGTTGACCTCATGGCAACAAAATAGATAATAGAATTTCTTTTGCAAAATTAAGACAAATATTAATTTGCGACGGAAAAGAATATAGAAAGCAATAACCGGAAAAGCTCTTTACAACCATTAATTATTTGTACGGTGTCTTCGAGTGTTTACAATTTCCATCCGCTATGTCGATGGATATCCACAAATTTTTGAATGTATCTGGCCTTTACAGTGCCTAACTACAGAAAACCGACAATTTTTCAAAAAAATACTTTCACGCCTATGAAAAATGTTAAAATTTATATGTCATTACTAATAAAAATGATTTGGTAGCAAGATAGATTATCCTTTTTCTTGATTAACTGCACTAAATGCAATGCTTCGTTGCACCAACAGCTGTGTCTCAGGAACAGACTATCCGTAATATACAAATCACGTGGCGTTGGTACGTAACGATGCAGGTATTTCTGGCCACTTTTCCCAGGCCAGGGAATAAAAAATGCCTACTTTTAAGCTAAAGTCAAAGTTGTATTGTATTGTTTTCGTTTATAGCATAATATACCGCTAAATTGATGTGATAAAAAACTCAACAATACAGCTGATATGGGATATTACACTTGTAGGAATAATGCATAGCCAATAGTCGATTGGGCAGTGAACAATTATGCAAAAGCCGACAACTTTGTGTTAAAATCGCGTAAGATTTTCGGTGGCTCTGCTACTAAAACTTGTGACTGACTAGCGGCGTTTGGTTTAAATTTTTACAGTCTGTGTCGATGCACTATAACTCAAAATGTTTTTACTGAATATTGAGCAATATTATGCTACTTTTAAGCATAACTATGCTAAATATCTTCCAGTCGTTAAGCTTTGCTTAATATTATGTAGGAACTAATGCTATTTTTAGCATAACTATACTAATTATTCAGCATAAGTTATACTAAATGAGGTTCAAAAATGTTTAACATAAATTAACGTAATATGAAACATGTTTATGCTTAAAAACTTAAAATTTAAATATACTTTTCAGCTTTGCTTTTACAACTTAAATTATTTAGCATAATTATGCTTAAATAAATGCTTTTATACACCATCACTAGGTCTCTTTTAATCCTACGTTCTTCCAAAGATGTTAATTTAAGGCGAACTAGTCTATCATAGTAAGAAAAACCTTGCAAACTAGGTAATCTCCTCGTAAGGAGTCTTTGTACCGACTCAATAGCATCTATATCTTTAATGTAAAAAAGAAACCAAAGTTCGGTGGCATATTCAACTATGGGCCGAACATAAGTTTTATACATACACATCAAAAAAGCAATATCACGAGAATAAAATGCAGAAAATATTAAATTAACTCTGATACAGGCACGCTTCTTAATATCATGACAATGTATGTAGGTTAAACAGCCAAGTTTTACAATCGCTGCATAAGTTTTGGGAACGGCGTAAGCACTGTCTGCGGCTCAACTCGCAACTTCCTAGCAATAATACTAACAATTTTTACCTTGGCGAGTGCTATTTTGGCATCGCAAACTAGTCGAGGGGCTTCAACCGAATGCCACATCATCGGTGTCTCGTTCATACGTCGCCTCAGCTCTTCCCGACGCTCTATGACAATCCGGGGTGTACATCCGTACGATGCCGTATTGAATATCGTTCCGTCCAAGTCAGGGAAATGAGTTAGCTTCATGTCGCGACCAAACTTGCACGGAACGAGCTGTCGTGATGACAATGGACGATTCTGCTCTACGGCATCAACAAGATCCAGCCTAGGTGATGACAATGATTTTGACGCTAACATGATCATGGAACACCCTCCGTTATCAATTGATTTGTCGCTCTCTTGAGCACGCTTAATATGCCCGTTTTGGTACTTGTTGTGGTTGAGAGTTTCAGCTTCATCATGATCGCTCACGTAGGCATCGTTAGGCAGTCCCAAATGACCGCCAGTCACACGATTATCGCTCGAGGTACCTCCGGTCATAATCAACGATTCTGTGTTATTGTCCAGGCTTCCAAGTGTTATTGTTGAAGTTCTACCTGGCGAGTTTTCAACGTTTGACACGGTTGTGGCCTGAAATAACATAGAAAGCTTTTGTTTTGCCAGATAGCCACTGTATATCGGCTGTTGTTCGATGTTGCTATCGTTAGTTGCTGAAGCAGCAGCTGCCTCTGAAACTGATGATGCTATGTTGTTTTCCACCGTTCTTTGCTCTATTTCAGCTTCGGTTAAAAACGTTCTCATCGCAAACGCAGACCCATCATCGTTGTTAGCGACTCCATCCACTTTGTCTCTTGTAGATTGTTGTTTCTGTTGAGCCGTATCGTTTCCAATTTGAAACAACACCCAATCTTCAGGTGGTAACTCGTGGACGTCCGAATCACAGCTACTGGATCGGCTAGACGCTTTGGATTTCATTGCACGAATGTTTCCTACAACATTTTCATATAATTTCGCTCCGACACGCATATACGTCTCCGACGAGTCAGTATGGTCTGCGGCGACTCCCTCGGATTTCTTCTGGTTACCATGCAGGGCGTCGCTATTACCATGACCCTGGAACAGTTCCACGTTCTTGCTTTCGGTGCCCGATGCAGAAGCGCTAGTGCTTTTGTGGTTCTGCGCTGCGCTGTCCAACTCAACTTCGCGCTTTTCAGTCGTTTTCATTTTAAGTCGAAGTTCAGCTAAGTAGTTGTCAATTCGATCTTCGGTTATCAATCGAATTTTCTCGACCAACTCTTGTTGTCGAAGTGTCACCATGCGACGGTCGTCATCACTTGAAATTCCCACGCGATATGAGGCAGCAAAATTTTGGCAAAAACGGCGTACCGAGCCACGCGGATTAAATTCGCATGAAGACATGATTGATTCTTTTTCTACATAATTCCTTTATGTAACATTTTATATTTTACTTAAATATTAAATAAAATGCTATATTTAATTTTGTATTAGAATTATATATATTTTTGCTAAAGCTACAGTTTAGCTTTTTGCCTCAATATATATTTTTGTTAAATTGAGGATATGAAAAGAATATTGACCATACATGCTTATAGGAGAGAGAGAATTATTTTGCCTGAGGCTCATACATTCTCTCGTGGCTATGACGATCTGACCCAGGAATGTAGCCTGCTCCCATGAGGCTACGCACTCCGCCCCCACCCCCCACCACTCGAAGCTGTACGGAACATTTTCACAAAAAAAGGCAAAATCCGGAGAAAATGAGGAAAAATTGAATAAAATTGGCAAAAGTTAAAAGAAAATTGGTAAAAACGCCTAAAAAGTGTGCCTAAAATTTTTGAAAGTTTGAGTTCCAAAAAGTTAAACCCCTAACGACTCCTCACCCACATCCCCACCGACCGGCTGACCCGCTGGGAAGCCCAAGACCTCTCCCACAGCAGCACTTTTTTACCCCTGTGACGTCGGACCTTGAGCATGTATGGTCCCTATGGTTCATATACAGATGGCGACTTATTTCTAATAAAATCAGCATGTCCTACATTACTATGGATGATATGTTCACGTAAGCAATATAAAATCCGCATGAATGGGACAGTCTTAGGCATCATTTAACTTAAGATGTGTGGAGCAGGGCCGGATTTTGTCACAGTCTGCCGTGGCTCTAAATCCATGCTTGGCTAACCGCGATCAACCAGTGTAACATTTTTTGGGCCGAGCAGACCCTACAAATATATTTAGCTAATAGTAAAGCGAGACTGATAAATTGTTACAAGGACCGGAATTGGCTCTAAAAGCTGGAAATATATGACGACAATTAAAAATCACTAAAAAATGGAAATTGGTGATATTTATGGGCATATATTTGTAAAACGTCCTTCCAGTTACAATAGCATAATTTTCATGGATTAAAGAGTGCGTTTTACATAGCTACTAGGTTGGGTTGTAAAAGGCGCTTAAAAAAATTTTGAAAATTACGATATTTACGTATTTATTTTACCCGCATTTATGCGTTTTGCGTTATTTACAACCAATCTTGCCTTTTTTGGGCCTAGAGCGAAATATTTTCTTTGTAACACAATCTTATAAACCGAATGTAATAAATATTTTTCCAGTAGTCTGTCCCGGTTATCAAACACTGAGACATAGCAACTCCCGGTGCGTACAAATATACTAGCATAGCTTAGCTATTTATTTTATTTATGAAGGGCTGGATGTGGCTATACTTTTTTATCACGAGTCGGAATTGGCTCTGTGACAGAATCCGGCCCTAGGTGGACACATCTTAAGGTAAATGATGCATTAAGCTTGAGAGAGGACAAATGTGATAACCAGTGGCCTGTCCAGAAATTTAAGGCAGAGAAGGACTGTTTGCTTACCAAAAAATTTTTTCGGCGTGTCATTGTGAATTTTGGTGAAATTTTTTCGACTATTTTGGTGATTATTTTTAATTTCTCGTTTGTGTCTGTGCTCTGATGGAGAACCACCATAGTCCGCTCAATCAGCCAGTGGTGACAAATGAAACTTTAAAAAATTAGGTTCTTATGTGGAATGGAAAAGTCTACTTGTCTACTCTTAAAAATTGTCTTTATTCGATTGAGTTCCATTCGCCGTTTGAGAAAATAAAATTACTACCATTTTGGCAAAAATTACGTGGTTCACGAAGTTGCTATAAATTGGAAGCATACGTTAGTTTTACGCGGCTTTGCCAACTTATAATATGTAGCAATAGCGGAAAAATTGTAGCACTGTTTCGGATTTGGCACACTAATAATCACATACTAACCGCCTAGTTCGGCCAATTCCCAACTACCGTAAAAATTGTTGGACTTTAATGATGATTGAAAAAAGGAGAAATAAAAACATAAACTTCAAAAAACAGAATCTTCATGCCCCCTGTGCAATATAATTGCCGTTATACTTGTCGCTACAAGATCATTGAGCAGAAATGAGTAGAAACTTGTAAGGACCGTCAGCGTCGCAAAGTTCAGTTTGGCCACATCCAAAAGTAGTAAAAGGCAAAACTAGCTGACTATATCTTTGTCGCAAAACAGCTTAATGAGTGGTTATGCTTCTTTTGTATAAAGCTGTGTATTTGGTCCCAAAAACTGCATATTTTTCTTGAATTTAGTGCACTAAAAAGCCAAAACGGTAAGAAAAACTGTATTTGTAGTGCATGCACGTGGGGAATTCAAAGCTAACAATACTAAAATTTGAAGCTAAAGTAAAGCTAAAATATAGAAAGAACTAATATTTGAATAGAATGTATCACATTTCAAACAGTTAGTTTTTCTCCAAAAACTGATACATTTACATACAATAGATTTTTCGAAGCTTACAAAAGCTGGTCGGTGCATTGTGTAAAAAAATAGTGTAAATTCAGATATGAAGACCGGTTTATTCAACAGATGTGACAGAAATACTGTCAGATTGTTAGCGCGTGCAAAGAATAATCTTATATGAGGCTTAGTCTATACGGCTTGTATGAGAAACAAACCTTTTAGGCAAACTAAGTCCAGTAGCATCGTATCATATTATCTCAGCGACAAATGACTTATTACCGAAACTACTATACACTAAGTCGGCAGCCACGTCTTCAAGGCGATGCGACGATAACGTATGCGCCTAAAATATTTTCTCACCATAATCATTTAGGTATTATTTAAACCGTTGCTGCGCGAATTCTTGTGTATTTCGAATAATGTTGAAGAAACATTTGCCGCGGTGGTGTATTGAGCCTGGTGCGTTTTGGTGAGAGTCTTGTACGTTGGCCACCTCGTTACTTAGGAGCTGTTGCTCAGTTCTTTCATGAACCTCACAAAGCGACGCACGCCCACGACAAACCATCGCGTCGCAGTGTACGCTGTTACAAACGTGTGATTCTACGCCGGGAAACAATAATGCGTTGGTCGTAATACGTTGTAAGCCCATGCGAAAATAATTTTGTCCCATTCTGTCAACTTATATATAATTAGAATGAATATATTTATATGAATTAACGCTGCAATGATTTGTGATTTGTATGGAAAGGCGATCATTATATTCCCTAACAAAAACAGAAAACAACGAAGTACAAAATATAATTATTTAAAACACATCATTATGTGAGAAACGAATTTTTTACAAAAATCAAATCATTATGACAAATACATTTGTGGCAATCTGACGGCTTAAGCAAAACTGTTAAAAACTGCTGAATAACACTGCTTACCATGTATCCGGTCAGGGATCCTATGGCTGTGATATCAATGCTGGGAGTAAACTCTCTACAGCAATCTAAAAACAACCCAAATTTAGACTTGATCCAAATTGGACTAACCATATCCGAAGTGTTAGTATATAGATGGCTCCATCAAAAGTGTGGCGGCGTTGGATAAAATGGGTTCTTTTATACGTCTAGGACAGGTATAGCAAGGTGTATCATTAGCATATACACGTTACCTTTATGTATGAGCTCAAATTTTGATCAGAATTTGAATGCATCTTTTTTGCATTTTTGGTAAACAGTGTTCAAACTTTTCAATGATATTCGCTTAGCCAATTATCGACGAGCTGTGTTATCTGAAAAAGCTTGAGCTCACATTTTGAACTCAAATTTTGAAACACCGCAATTTTCCTTTAACGCTCAGCGGCAAATTTTGATCAAATTTTGATCAAAATTTAATCAAATTTTGATCAAAATTTAATCAAATTTTGAGCTCAAAATTTGAGCAAAAATCTTGACCGTGTGAACACGGCTTTAGGATACAGAAGCTATATGAATATCGGAATCTAAAATTACTTCACATCCGACTAAGTCACGGGCAATAATCTTTATCATTTTGAATAATTATTTGCTCAACAAAAATTATCAATATGCGATTTTCTGAACTTATTCAGTATTAAAAGTCCTGACAATATCAACCAATACGTTAATAACAATTGATACTAACGCTCGACAAATAAAATTTTGATTATCGCTCAATTATCTTCTTCGTGAACATGGTGATACATTATCACAGTGTGCATTGCCAAGAGATGTGATAACCGAGCTTGTCGTTCTACCTGCGTTTGCACGTGCGTTGTTATTCGTTCGCTTTAAGAGGTTCCGCGATGAATTATACAAATCAAGCAACAGCTCTTAAACAGCTGCGTGGTTAGTGTACAAGGCTCGAAGCCAAACGATCCGGGTTCAATTTACTTATGCTGTAACACTTTATTCAATGCTGTGTGAAATATACATTTGTTTAGCAAAAATTTTATCGAAATATGGACTATCGTTCATCTAATCAGAATTTAGATTATCGCTCCATTATTCATAACTTAGGCTATCGCTCGACTAACCATCCTGCACATGAAGTGACGCGTCTGTCATGGGGTATGTTGTGAAGCGATGCACTGTGCAACGTTTTGTTCAAGCGTTTTTATTCATTTGCGTGTGAAATTTCTTAAGGGACCGAGCAACAGCTTCTACATAGCGTTATGGCTAGTGTACGAACCATTCAAACGATCCAGGTTCAATTAGAGCCAGCTGAAAAAACAAACCATTTTGTCAGCCGCCTTCTGTAATGAACCAAACAGTAATGAATATATAAGTATATATATGAAAAAGTCCTATAATCACCTGGCAAACCGCTTAATCAATATTTATAAAATATCTTATTTAGTAGTTTTTCATACAATAGCTTTTATAAAGTTTGATTGCATATTGTTTATAGTTTTTTATTTACTCAAGATAGATCAGTGGAATCTAATATCAATTCTTACTACTTAATCACAAAGCATATACATTGTAAACGACGCTGTTGCGTATTAGTCCATCCATTACAGTTTGGATTTAGCACGGCATGGGGGTCCACATAAGTTTAGATGAACTTTAATAAAGACTAAAAATATCGCATTAACATGACGAGACAGGAGTCACCGGATAACGTGAAATGCGTCGCCAGCTTCAAAGTCATTTATTATTCAAAAACTCGATGATGAAAACTCGAAAACCACGGGTACCCAAAACATTACCATGAGCGATAAAAACCTTAGACGTCTTGTATTGGAAATAGATGATGGTAAAACCAACATCGCTAAAATAGTTGTCTTATCGAATGTGTTCCTAATTGGAGCAAAAGTACCGTCATAATGATCCATGATAGTGATGGCTCGTTAGAAATAGAAATGTTTAGGCAAATATTAGAAATCCAGCTATTTCATTATTACTAAAATAATTTGCTGCGATTTATTTATTTAAATTTTGTACATATCATCAATAAGCATAGCTCTGAGAGCATCAATAAACAAAATTTCGGAAAATTACTAAATATATTTGACGATGTAATAGAGGTATTGAAAAAAAACTTACAGCAGAATCTTAAAAAACCATATAAATCAGAAAAGGGAATTTCTGAAGTTTCGAAAATATTGAAAACATTCACAGGCCTATTTATCGTAAAGACAAGACGAGTGGAATCATGGGAGACCAAAAACAGACTGACTAAAATATGTAAGATGATAAAATACTAAGTGATTCTCATTAAGTTACTTGAAAGAATAAGGACAGCGGCTGTTTGCACAGATTTACTAAAAGACTCAATAGCGTAAATAAAATAATTAAGGTTTGCAGAGAAATAAAAGATCAAAAGGCTAATTAGGTTATTTTGTACATTATATTGGAGATCCTATTAAAATTGACAAAGAAGACATCCGATTGTAAAACGAAAAAGCAGTACGAACAACAAACATAAAATTCTCAATTCACATGTATTTCAAAATCTGGATGTCTAAAACATTTTGGATGCTTTGGAAAAGCGAATTTTCCATCAAAATATCTGAAACTTAGCTCGGCCAAAGATTATTTGAAGACACCTTAACTTTTAAAAACGGCTAGGTTTAATCCAGTGAAGGAGACGTTCAGCATCTGTACACCAGACAAGGCTGACAATAAATTATTTATTAACAGTATTTTGGGTAACCTATTTAGGCTTTGACACATGATCAAAACTTATAAATACGCCTCTGCTTTAGTACCTTGGACGTATTACTGCAAACATTATTGATGGCCAGTGTAGTATATAGCTGTCGTGGCAATTGGTAAATACGAATTTGCTATGGCATTAAAACATTTCTATATTTACTGCTCCGTAATCCGATTCTAATTTTCAAAAAAACATGGGCAATGCCCATAAAAGCTCCAAAATCTGCTTTTATTTAAGGACGACATTACGGGATAAGATTACTCCGAACCTAATGTTGTTACACAGTCCCCACGATAATGCACAACTTATTGCGACAGTGGTCATATTAGAGGAAATGATTTTCAGATCATTCCAAATTTTGTTTCCGGAACATACTGATAAATAGTGATATTTTTGTGTAGATCTCGTTTCACGAGCAGTGATTAACTTGTAAAGATTTCTGCGCTAAAATCAGTACCATTTTTGGTGTTACAGTCTATTGCATGATGGCAACTGGAGAACCTGAGACAGTATCTAAGCTTCGGAATTAAAGTTGGAAGGGTCAACTTATAACCAGGTACTTGCAAACTTCATTATAATTAAAGATTTGGTAATACAAATATATATTTGGCTCCTGCGTTCAGCGTACGAATGTAAATTATTTAGCTGGTGTATAATATCTTTGTTCCTTGTCCGAATTTTGATTTCTGGCGAAGATAAGTAAAACGTATATTCTTGTTTTAATTTCCCCAAAATTTCGCCTTTGATATCACGATTGCTTCAATACTGGTACACAAACCTATTAACAAATATTTCCAAATACTGTAGTATTAATGACCAGAATTGGTGTGATACCACTGCTCTAAAATACAACAGGTTTGTATAACTGCGACAAATGCATGAAAATACCTAAATCATTATGTCATACGTTTAAAAAAATTACGTAAGAGATAATGTATGATGATAAAACGGTCGCAGATTTAGAGCCATTCAATTCATATTTATTTTAGAATAGTCCCACATCTGTCCGATTAATAAACTAGGAACATCTCCAATAAATATTAACTGGAGCCCTTTTGGAGAGAAACCATAAACCCCAATTCGGATATAGTAATATTTACTCATATAATATTAATAATAGTATATATAAATAAATAATATATAATAATTAAAATAATAATATTAATATTCGATGATTGGCCTAGAACCCGCACTGGTTTATTTACTAAAACTACTCTAATAGTTTTGTGTCAGTATAATCATATTTAGATTAACCGTAATCGAATGAAGTCGGTATCATATTTACCAATAGCTTCTGTGAAAATTTGAGCCAAATCGGACAATTCTCAAAAGTTGTTTATAACGTGTGTACAATTGGCACTGGTATTTTGGCTCCAAACCAATGGTTCGGCTACGACATTTTGATAGCTAACAAAATTTATTCATCCAATATGTATATACCGTGTTAATGATACGAAACATTGTGTTCCCTTTGAAAATTAAACAACAGGAAAATACGTTTACGAAAATTTTGCCATAAACTTCGATGTCGTTTGTAGGTATATCGCGTGGTTAGATCGCCATAGATTTATAACATACAAAATGGGAATCCTTAATTTCGTTGTAAACTGATTCTGCTCATAGCGACACGTTATATAGCATTACATTCACTGACACGGCCTGCACATTTAGCCTTTTCAGTAAAATAAATTTCTGAAATCAACTTGATCCTTATAGATCGCCATAAATTTATAGCATACAAAAATGGAAAGCGCTAATTTAGTACAGAATTATTCTGCTCATAGCGACACGTTATATAGCATTACATTCACTGACACGGCCTGCACATTTAGCCTTTTCAGTAAAATAAATTTCTGAAATCAACTTGATCCTTATAGATCGCCATATATTTATAGCATACAAAAATGGGAAGCGCTAATTTAATACAGAATTATTCTGCTCATAGCGACACGTTATATAGCATTACATTCACTGACACGGCCTGCACATTTAGCCTTTTCAGTAAAATAAATTTCTGAAATCAACTTGATCCTTATAGGTCGCCATAAATTTATAGCATACAAAAATGGAAAGCGCTGATTTAGTACAGAATTATTCTGCTCATAGCGACACGTTATATAGCATTACATTCACTGACACGGCCTGCACATTTAGCCTTTTCAGTAAAATAAATTTCTGAAATCAACTTGATCCTTATAAATGTACAGAATGAATATGACAAGAAACAGCACAGGTCACTCGCAGAGGAAAGGAATGGTTCCATAATCCAACTGTTGCGCAGTGATCATTATTCTTCAGACTGTATGATCAGAGAATGTTGGAACGGATCTGATCTTATATCTTCGCACTATGCACGTCATATGATTCGATTAGCACCACAGGTCCATTGAAGTGCTACATTTTAGAGACAAACTTGTGATGTGTGCGTTTTGGACCAAAATTGAATTATATCTTTTTATATAAATAACTCAAAATTTTCACAGATTATGTAACCTTACACTGTATACGATCAAAGGGAGTAACCATTTCTGTGGAAAGACAGATAATTACATCCACAGAATCTTTGTGAATCACTTCATGAGAATCTATTACATGGGTATCACTCTCAAGTTTTTACGTGCTCGTCTCACTTTTACCACACTGCAGAACCCCATTGTTACGGAACGGAGATGGGTTATAGCTCATCAAAAATGCTATTAGTTGAGCTATATCGGTTTTGCTTTAAAAGCTAAAACATTTATATTAATAAATGAAGAATGTCAAGCAGAGCCATGATCGATAGACAAGAATTAGCTCCAATAAATACCTCTAGTTCTGGGTAGGATCTAAACATGAGAACTTCCATTAGTTTAAGCAAGAGTGCATTAGAAAATAGTATGACACTTCCCTGCACTCACCTGTTAGTCCGTGTTTGATGTCACGGGCGTTTTCGGCCTGACCCCCCCCCCCAGTTTCTGGGGGGGTAGGTCGGACATTTGGCTATTATGTGAAATATCGCTTCACATAATACCCCCAAAAATTGGGGGGTCCGACCTACCCCCCCCCCAGAAACTGGGGGGGGTAGTCCGACCTACAACCCCCCCCCAGAAACTAGGGGGGGTCAGGTCGAAAACGCCCGTGACATCAAACACGGGTTTACATGTGAGTGCAGGGAAATGTCATACTCTTCCCTAATGCACTCTTGGTTTAAGTTTTCGTTTAAAACTTAGACGAAATATTATTTAACTTTGTTTCAGTATGAAGCATCGCCTAGGCTTGGTCGAACAATTTATTAGGTATATAAAAATTAGTCTTAGTCTAGGGCTTATTCTAAGAATGACGCTTAGTATAAGGATTAGCTTAAGCCGACGGCTCAGACTTAGGATAATGGTACACGATTTAACTAATTGCTTTTATTACTAATAGTTCGAAACTCGAGGCTTGGCGTAGAGCTTGAAAAGTTTTAATCTTAAGGACAGTTTACACCTCAAAATTTATAGGTCAAATTTTCATTAAATTTTGATCATAAATCGACCAAAATTTGACCGTAATTTGTAATTGAGAAATCATCATGCTTCAAAATTTGAGCTCAAAAATTTTCATGTTTTACACCCTGCCCTTATTTGTATGCTAGAATAGTTTTATGAGTGTTCAACTGTTCAAATTAACCAATATCGTTTTCAAATCTTGATCACAATTTATTTCAAAATTTGAGCTCAAAACTTGAGTAAAAAGTTTGACGTGTGAACGCACCTTAACTGTTGCAGTAATTATAATAGATATATTCGATATAATCTTTGTATACAAATATCTTAATCGTTGTATGAGATCTTAGATATCGTTTTGATATAAGGATTAGGATTTATCGATAGCATACATTTAATCCATAACTTGAACCTAGTCGAAACGGCTCAGATTTCACAGAAACCCAGAATCTTTGCTTTAAAATTGGGCTTTAACGGTTAATCATCAGATGCCTAGTCTTGGGTTTGTCCTTTATTTATTAAATTTTTGGCGTATATAATCTTTTCCTACTAATTAGTAAAAAAGCAATTATTCGACTTGAACTAATACAATACTGAAGAATTGTATCAACGAGACCACAAAGTTCTATCTACATCTGAAAGAATAGCAAAAGTTGATAATGTGACACTCATGTCAAACCACACGTTATATAAGCTGCAGGATGACAGGGTTGATTTTTGCGTTAGTAGTCCCATTTTTTTGAAGGTTGACAAGTATTCTACTTTTGTCCGGTTCCCCATATTTGGTCCTGCCGCCACAACTTTCACCCTATTTCCCAATTCTTATCCTGGCTTTCCAACATTGGCTCTGCCCACAGCCTTAACTTTCGTTTCAAATTCGAACAGAAACAATAATTTTTTGTTACACCCAAAGTTGAAAAGTCAGGACAAATTGGGAACACTACGCCCTCGAAAACTGAAACAAAAATGAACCACTTCATCCCACAGCGTATGAGATCTAGTGCGGCGTGAGTGTCACACTCTTCATCAAGGGTTCACCACGAACCACTCCTAATACCGACACTCTGGGCTCTATATATATTTTTTATCCTTGGTCCAAAACGTAAGAGCGTTGAGAAAAAATTTTCAACGTGCAAAAAGAACTTTTACTTGATAAACTAAGTTATAGTTCAGCTCAAGTTTTTTGGTCCCTAACATGGTTTTCGATACGGATTTTTTAATAATGACCAGCGTTTGTTATAAATGATTATAAAAATTACCAGTGTTATATACTAAGCGCCCGGTCGACGAATTCCCAACTACCGTAAAAACCAAAAAGCAAACGTAAAAATACTAATTACCGATCCTAAACGCCTGCCCATTCCCAACTACCGTTGGGCCTTTAATACATTAAATTCTATGAAAATATGCAATTTTGTACGAAATGCACGGATTTATAGAAAAGAAGCATAATCCATTGTGCTATTTTGCCGCAAAGATATAGTCACTTTGTTGTGCCATTTACTACTTTTCGCTATGTCCAAGCTGAAGTTTGCGACACCGACGATACAAACGAATCTCTACCCATTTCTGCATCATATTCTGTGGCCACTAATTGGTCTGTTATTACATAGCTAGGCGTGAAGATTGCGCTGCTGTCTTTACTTGTTGATTTTGTTTCTTCATTCTTTAATTATCATTAAATTTCGGCATTCTAACGGTAGTTAAGACTTCGCCAACTTAGGCGTTTAGTATGTAATAATATTTTAGCAATGTTATTTTTAATCAGCAAAATATAATTCCGAAAAGAAGAGAATTTCGTTTATACTGTCCATAATGCAACCTACTACATGGACATAGCCAAAACTAGTAAAAGGCACAACCAGGGGACTATATCTTTGGAGCTAAGCAATATAATGGGTTGTCTTTTCTTTTCTACTAATCTGTTACTTTGGTACAACAATTGCGTATTTGTTCTCGAATTTAGTGCAGTACGAGCCCTGCTATAGTCGGACAAAACAAAAAAGTATTTTCAATTGCGCTGTCGAGTACCGATTTTCATTGAACAATATTTTCGATGCCTCGTGCTGCACAGTCAACATCGCCGGAAACACTTTGAAGATGCTGCAAAACCGTCAGCTTTTATGACCTCAGCTGTCTTCATACGGGTGGCATATGCTTTTAATGAATCTGCTGAGTTTTTTTGTTAAAACTAACCAAGGCCTCTTAACTATGCCCAGCATTTCTTATAAATATTATCGAAAATTTGTACTAGTCCAAATTTTAGAAAACGAAATCCTGATTCAGCTGCAGGTTACCTTGCGATTTGGAACACCATTATAAAGACGCAAGCCTACTCTCTCGCTCTGTCTACCATGTGAGATCAAAATTTTTACTTGATACTTTACAATTCTGGTATCATATCATCATCTGATCATCATGTTCCATCAACGTTGGCATCATAATATGATCATAACTGCTAAGCTAAAAAACTCCCAGGCTAAAAAAACTAGTATACCAACACCGTGAATCAGCTGGTACATGATGTATTATTGTTGGCAAGCAGTCACACAATAGCCATTTATCTCTCCGCGTTCTGTTAAGCTATGCAAAAACCACCATTAACAATCCATGGTTCTTCTCACAACGATCAGGTTATTGTTGTTGTTAGTAGTCAGGTCTAAATCAAACATCGAGGTAGTAATAAAACGAAGCCACATATGTTAATATCGCTCAAACACTTAGTTAGGTAGTTTTGACATGGGTAGATGCTTATAGTACAGGATACATGCTCGAGGTCCGATGTGCCATGTGGGTTCTCTGAGGGGTCGAGATCAAACATCGAGGTAGTAATAAAACGAAGCCACATATGTTAATATCGCTCAAACACTTAGTTAGGTAGTTTTGACATGGGTAGATGCTTATAGTACAGGATACATGCTCGAGGTCCGATGTGCCATGTGGGTTCTCTGAGGGGTCGAGGGCAGCCGGTTGAGGTGGGTTGGGGATGCGGCGCTAATGGGTTTGGGATACAGCGTGTCCACGGGGATTCATTCGAACTCTTAGGAGGGGATTGGCGCTTGGAGCCCCACTTCGCAGGGAGTAACTTTCTACCACCTATGAGCATGTATGCATTACAGAATATGAAACTAGATATTCTACGTTGAAAGTGGTTCTGATGCTATTGAAATATATGGCAATCGATATCTAATTCGATGATGGTTCCGGAGAAACGAATAGACGATGTAAGACATGAAATACAATTGAACCAACGACAAACGGTAACAAACTATGGAGTTGGAATATCCCGAAGATTCCCTTGGGACTGGGCTAAAATTCTGCGGACGCACTCACATCTCCTGCCAATCAACAAACCGGTAGTAGGAAAAAATTTCAGCTTCAAACATCTGACTAACATTGACCAATCATTCTACCGACATCTAATCGCACATCGCTTGTAAGGTATAGTTGATATGAGCTATTATAAACTGGGCAATGACCCAGTGTTTACACCAATACTACAAATTATAAAGGACTTTACCAGGAGCCCGGAATTGGCCAAATTGAAAATAATTTTGGGACCATCATTTCAGCTTGCTCGACCAGGCGTTTCGTAAAATAGCTATAAAGAGCATATTATTTCCAAAAATGCTTCTGAGTGCTTTCCGTTACCAGGGCATTCAATATCTCATGATACAAAATGTTTTCGAAAAACTTGTTTCTAAAGAATGCACAAATGTAAAGCGGTATTTATGCTATGAAGCACTCACCATGTTGAGGTTTTGCCTACCTATAGACTGCATCTCAGTATTGCAAAAACTGTGCCGAACACACCATCACTAGTTTTTAAAACTATTTTAAAACATTTACTATATATACAATCACCTTTTCGTGTTGTGTCTGTACCGTCAAAATGTTAAAAACTACAGTGAAAGTGCGATTTAATTTAAAAAATGTGCCGTGCCTCCTTACGATAGATTAAAATAACATAATAAGCCTATTTTAATGATTCCTGTGAGAATTTGGGAATTCCCGTTTTTCTAAAATTTCAATTTCCCGAATTCCCACATTTCAAAATTCCCAGTTTTCTAATCGAATTAAACTTCCACTATTTTTGATCACCTTTGGAATTTGGCAAATTGAAATTTTTACTTGCCGCGGGGATTTCGGAAACCAGGAAACATAAATGTTTTAAATTCCTCAGAAATTAAAGAAATTTAAAAATTGAATCGCTTTACATTCCCGTCAAAATTTGGAAACTGCTACATTTTATATTCCTGTGGAATCCGGGAAATGATGTTGTTTGAAATTCCGGTCGGAATTTAGGAAACGGAAAAGTTTTAAATTCCCGCGGGATTCTGAGAAACCCCTCAGGGTTTCTTTTGCCAGAAGTAGATTTTATGTAAATAATGTGTATTATTATTTATTAAAATGTTTCGATCTATTGGCTTGAGAAACATTTATCAAAATCGATCTATTGGTTTGGGAAACAAATTCACTCATGTGAAGCTCACGAAGTCGCGAACTCCAAACACGACGGCTGAAGCACTTAACATCATGTCAAATGAGCTAATTTGTTTTACCTTATTTGATAATTTCGGATGCCCTCCACTTTGGAAACAAATTTACCCGTATTTCGATCTTATAATAGTTACACGTCTTGAATTAACCGCAGGAACTTAGAACGTAGTTGCGTCATCTTTGTGTTTATATAGTGAATTATGTTTGTAGAACGTGTTGTTTATCCGTGTGTATTGTAGTACATAGCATATATTACACAAGAATATGTGAACTTGTTTACCGGTTTTGTTCGTAAAAATTGCACGCATACAATTAAAATAATATGTATCATAGTGGTGTGACGCGTATATATCGTATTGTGTGCCGTGTGTATAAAAATCTTAGAACATTAATTGTTTTTTAAAATAACAAATTTCTGAACATATTGTATCCATAGCAAACATTTATGCAAATATGGTTATAACTGGACAGTAGGGATGGTTTGGGCATAGGACGTTTTTGACACTAAATCCCATAGGGCATGTGGCCACATTTTCCAAGCCAAATTTGGACACAATTGGCCCACTCGTTAAAAAGTTACGGACCTCATTTTATCGTTTCATTTCTGGCCATAGGAATTTCATTGATTCTTGGAATTATTAAGTTTAAGAAAGTTTTAAAACAATGCAAAATTGTAAAATCTGTGCGTTGGGGCTGCAGGTTATATTCCTATCGGATTTGAGTGTAGCCCTTCGGTGCCTTAAATCTTAGGGCTGCATTAGCGGAAATGTATATATGTTTGTGCTGAATTTTCTGTACAATCTAAAAAAATTGTTTTGAGTTCAGGATTCCGAGATTTTCATAAAAAAGGTTCTCTAAAGCAAAAATTAAAATTTATGTTACAGAGCGAATTTTACAATTCAAGAATTCTCAATCCGGTTGGCAGCCATATTAAGAATTAAAGGGGTTAGAGAGATTTGAGAACTGTGTTTCTTTTGAGTTCTTAGAAATCGAGTTTATAAAGTTTAAAGCGGTTGCTCAGTTGATCAGGGCCTATATCGGCCACAGACGCTATGTTGTCAAGGTGGATACGGTTCAGCGGTTAATTTTTGAATGTGTGCAGAATTTGTAATTTGTTGTAGTGTGTGAAATAAAATATCTATATTATAACTTTTACATATTAAGGCCTCAGGAATTAGCAAATAAATTAAATAGCCGTTGGTGCTCGCATTTGTGCATCTTATTCTAACCTGCTGTTAGTTCGTGTGTAATCTACAGTGGAACTACATTCACTACGACCCCGTGGGCTACAGTACTATAAATACAAATATCCATATGCTGCGTACTTCTACTTCACCTTTTTGGCTGTTGAGTAAAGCTTTAATTTTTAGGTTAAGGAGGTAATAAATTTTCCTATGTGGCGGCAGAAATAAACTCTAGGTAACTCTCAAAATACCTAATACTATGCATACCTAGGTACGGGTACCTTACACACCACCCGGGCACTCAACATATCGGATGCACGCGTCGTGCATCCGGATAGTAGAGTAGTGCCCATATTTAACAATCCGTATTTCATCTAACGTGAAATCCCGTATTCAATATTTGAAACACGCATGATACTTGTTAAATACCAAATATACCATGCGCATCTGCCGTTAGAAGGGGTCAGAAACAAAGTCATCAGGGTGAATTATTCCCTCAAGCGCGGACTTCCGCAGGGTCGCGGCCGATCTCTTTCATTCTGCATTCATTCAATACATATTGGGTATTGCTTATACATACCGAAGCACGGGGCAGAGGCTTAGGCTGTCTCCCTTATGTGTTAGACACCCTTTCCCCGAGGTCCTGGTCTACCTCGCGAGGATACAACCCTACCCCTCCTGGTGCAACGCACCCTTATTCCACCCGGTACATCCCCGTCGAAGGGGCCAAAAATATTTCCAAAAATTTTTTGGGATAGGATGAAATTGGCAGAAATTGACGTAAAATTGGCAAAAATTAAATAGTTCCTTGGTGGAGGGAGGACGTCCGCTTTTTCGGCACTACCTGCAAGGCTTCTCCTGCCCTAGGGTTTCTACCCCTCTGATGACCTCGTTTCGGGCACCAAGGCGATCGACAGAAGATATGAAAATCACGTGATTCTCTGATGCAAGACTAAATCATTAAATGATGATTCTGATGCATTAGACAAAGACAGCACGTACGCTATTCTGATGCAAAAGTTAACTATATATAAATCATGTATTATATTTAATAAATCACTTGTTCATTTCATTCAACCAAATTGGTTAGCCCGACTTGCCCGGAACGACGACCAGGCGTTGGGTAAATCTGAGGGTGATCAACTGTGTCAAACGATCCGCTCGCACCGAATTAACCAGAGGTCTACAGGCCGTTTCGAATCCTTCCCCGGGTGATCCGCATTCAACTAGATGGCTCTCAACCTGGGTCAATACAATCAATCTGGGGCAGCATCCGAGGGCGTTCCTTCTAAGGTAGCAAGCGCTGCGGTCAAGTTGCCTTCATTCTGGCCAGCGGATCCGGAGCTCTGGTTCTCATAAGTAGAGACTCAATTTGCCACACGAGGGATCGTCACCCAACAAGCAAAATTCTACTATGTTATCGGGTTCCTATCCCCAGAACATGCCACGGAGGTTCGGGACCTTATCATCAACCCACCGCTGGAAATTCCATACGACGTCACTCGCGATCAATTAGTGCAGCGACAGTCGCCTCCAACAACTCCTCAAGGCCGAAGAATTGGGTGACCACGAGCCGAGCCATCTCATTTAAAAAAATGTGGCAGCTTCTGGGTTCCCAACATTCCACGCTCGACGACCCAATCCTTCGACAATTGTTCCTGCAGCGACTGCCTCCCAACGTCCAAGAGGTTCTTGCAGCATCCGAAAGTCCGACGTGGGATGCCGCGGCGATCCTAGTCGACAAAGTCATGGAGGTCGTCATCCGGTTGTGGCAACGGTGGCGGAAGCCGATGCGTTGTCTACTGAAGTCGAGTCCCTACGGAACGAAGTACGGGAGCTCCGACAACTAGTTTCAACCCTCACAGTCGACCATCAAAGGTCCCGCCATCGTTGCCGAAGCTGTCCTTAAGTGGTCGAGGGCGGAATCAATCAAGAAGGCGTCAGTCAAGCCGCCACGAAGGAATCTGTTGTATCATTCAAAAATTCGGAGCGGCAGCAACGAAGTGCCGCGAGCCTTGCCATATGTCGAGAAACGGAGCGGCGGGACGCTGGCCACGACGTATTGTTCCATAACTCTCAGCAACCGACTTTTTTTCGTCCTGGATCGTACTTTACTGGCTGCGTTTGCTCAAGTCAGCGTCGTCAAGGCTTCAGCCGTCGATCGACGCAGCGCTCAAACCACTACAAGCGGCAAATAACACCACGATCCGAACGTTCTGTCAAAGACCCCTCACGCTCGACTTGGACATCGAGCGTGTCATTCGATGGGTATTCCTGGTTGCCGACGTCCCCCATTCGATTATCGGCGCCGAACTCTTTTCTCACTTCGACTTGGCATCAGACGTACGACGATCTCAGCTGCACGATGGTGTCACTTACATCGCTGTTCAAAGGGTCACGTCGAACGTCCGCTCCCTCAACTTCACATTCCTCCGGCGAATTAAACCTCGAAGTTCATGGATCTTCTCAGCAATTCCCGAGTATTACAAATCTTACTCCATTTGTTTCAAAAGCGTGGCACAACATCAGCCATTTCATCGGGACGAAGAGAACACCAGTTCATACCCGTACAAGACGCCTTCCACAGAACAATATGAAAGCAGCAAAGGATGCCTTCGATCATATGATGGAACTGGGTATTTACGGCGGTCATCAAGCTGTTTCTCGTCGTCTCTCTCTCTCCATACGCCACCCACTGCCGCTGACTCAGCTTACCCATACTCTTCTCTGATGATTCGCAACGCCAGAAAGCATGGATAATATTGATAATAGCCTAGAAATCGCGAAATCTGTTGTTCAAATTTCTCTTACAACGACATGCACAATTAATATAGCATTTAGTTTGCAGTGAAGGAAGTGGTACGGGGCCTGATGGTTGACAGAGTGCGATGTCTATGTGGTTATACCTGTCTTACTACGACCACGTATGACCTAAAGTTCTCAAGTTTGTCAGTGACTTTACTAATGTTACCTTTATAGGTCGTAGGTTATATCTTCAAAAAAAAAACAACTGCTTTAAACGCGTATTCGGAGCGCTCTGAATATTGGTAGTTATAGCGCTGATGCCGCAACTTTTGATTGTTGGCAGTAAATAACGTGATGAGGCACTCGCGTGAACAACACAAACCTACATTTTAGTATAGCATCTCTGCAATACTGTTATGATTTATGATAGTATATTTTTATAGCTCATTTCTTTCGTCATAGTTAATTACTAGAAATCAAAATTACTTAGCTAATAATTATTCACTATATTGAATTTATTAAGAACTGTTTTAAAGTATATTTTTGTTGTTTTATGTTGTTTTTTTGGGGTAGGGTTGGATGGGGATTTTGCTTATGTCGGCTATCGGGATTAAAAAGGGGACGGGATTGATCACCGAAAGATTGTGTGGTTCGAGGTGTTGCCATTAGTATGCCGGTGGGACAACAGGTATGGCGCGCGTTTTGCTTTAGCGATCAATATTTGTGCTCTATCTTACGCGATACTGTGTGCTCTTGCTCGGCTCTACGTGCTCGAGTTCCAGATAAGTAGGCAACAGCCACGGTTATGGAATGCTTATTTCAAAATAAGATAAAATATTAGGCACAGATAATCGTCACCGCCTGATCACTAAGGCGCTATTTTTCCTTCAGTACCAAAAGCGTGGCACTATTCTTTAGTACCGGTTGATTTTTGCCTGCGCCTAATTTTAGATAGAATGTCAATACTAGTATTCGCGCTCTCGTGCTAGAAACAGAGGTACTACTCTTTAGTACCAAATTGTTTTTCGCTCACGTACACTCTACCGGTAATACTTGAACGATTCAACACTAGGCTTCGCACAGTCTCTTACGTTAAGTTAAAGCTACCGAGTATTTGACGTAGTTATTATACCTAAGTTATGAGCACTATTGTTTAATTGTTACACTTGAGCGATAGTGATTAGGGTTTATTTTATCTGTTATACGTTATGGTTTTAACACAACGTTATGGTTTTAAAACAACACACTCCCGGAAGGCGAGTGCACCGTGCGATTATGTAATTACCTCAACTTAAGCCTTAGATTTACGCTAATAGTGCCAGTTATATTACACAGGCCGACACTGGACTGCTGCCAGACGACGTTATTAAAACTATACAGTGTGAGCTTATCGGCCTTCTCCGCGGCACGTTTCTTACCAAAACGTAACCGACATCTCCAATGGTGGCCAAAGGGAAGGGGGTGAAAGGAGAGCGAGTTCGAGAATTATCCCAAAATATCAGTGAAATCAAGATTAGGGGAAGGAAGCCACCCAGGGAGATGGACCGGTCTACCACCGGTCGGAGATACCCTTTGTCACGAAAGAAAGTTGCGCGAGTTCCCAGTGGTAGACATGTCATTGTCCCGGGCAGGGATATCAAGGTTGTGCTTGCATCCTTTAACCATTCCTAAAATAAATTAAGTTGGCCGTGTGAAGTGAGTACGTTACTTTAAACCATTGCCTAAATAATTCAAGTAGAGTATCAGTGGCAACTTATGTACCCTTTGAATGGAACCATTTATGGTGTGGAAATATTGGAGAAGCTAGGGATAGTAAGTTTATTTGAAATAAAAGGTTAAAATTTAGCTTGGTTTGCTTTGTGCACTCGGCACCTGTCAGCCGTAGCAAATTTGAAATAATTTATCTTGTATAAGGTAAAATCTAAATAGCGAACTCGAGTATCTGTGCTACCAAAGATTATACCCTGGCGGGTCCAAGAGACGAGCCCTGGGTAATGAATTTCGATATTAGAAAAGCCTAAGGATTGGTGGAGTTAAGTTTAAAGCTAAACTTAAGTTATTTGGTCAGCGTTGGCAAGTTCGAGTAATGGTGCCATCCACGCTTAAGGGTGGAAAATAAATTTTATAAAAAGTAAATTTTGATGGGAAGCTAAAGAGTTATATAGGATTCGAATTCCAAAAATGTGAAGTTACCTATATAGGGTGTTAAGGAATGCAAAGTTATCTTTAAACTACAGCGAGCTCGAGTAGCGAGTCTGTAGTATCTTGATAATTTGTTGTAAGATTTTGTATGAAGTTTCTAAAGTATTTTAGTGCCCGTGTAGGCTAGCATGAAATTTAGCCTAGAACTTTGTAGAAAATTTTATTTGTATACTTGCAAAATTTAATACTGCCACGGTACGCCCGGGTAGACCCGTGAACAGCTAAATTTAGATTGGCATCGAGTAATGCTAGCAAATGAAAAGATAAATTTTTATTTAAAAAAGATTTATTTATAGTTCTCATTAGCAAAATGGTGTTCGAGTAACAGTTGATACCGTGTGCTAACCCAAAATTTTGGAAGTAAAATAATTAGAAAACCTTGGTTTTACTTTTAGTTCTTGTTAACAGTCCATTGATTTATAAACGGAAAGGTGAGCTGCACTAGCTCTGAATGCGTCCAAGCTCTGGCTGAACTGAGCAATGCGGCCCGAGTTAAGACAGAGTATGGAGCTAGGGAGACACTTTCATACATTCTGCAACGTTTTGATACCCTTTAAGTCCTACCCATTAATTCAATGACTAAAAAGTATTACCTGTGTTGTATGTAATATTAGTATGGGTTGAAGACAAATTGCTTCAGAGCGTTAAAGCTATGTCTATATACAAGTCGCCTAAAATGAAGTGATGAGTAACGCAATACTGGTATAACCCAATAACGTAAGCCTTTTGCAACATTAATTCTAATGAAACAAAGATGAGTGTTATGGTTGCCGAATACCCTGTAAGCAGGTAACAATAAGCTTCTAGGGAACAAGATAGTGCTAGCGCCAGAGAAAATATTCATGCCGCTATAGGTGACCAGCACCTTTATTGGGAATAACATAAGCACCAACTAATTGGAGATCGGCTCAGATTGGATCAACAATAACACAAGTTCGTTGGAAAAATTTTAATACCGTTGTTAGCTTGAAATTTGTGAACAAGGAATAAACGATATAACAATATTAGTACACAACGCGATATACGTAAAACTTAACAGCCCCGGTCTTATGCACCTGGGGTAAGTAGATAACCAACAGTAACACTATTAAGGCATAAAGGTGATTTCTTTGTCCAGCAAAATGTAACGTATATATACACTGTGATAACCATTTTTATATGGGTTTTGAAATTTTTTTAAAATTGTCGTGTCGTCATAACCATGTATTATGGTATACACGTACCCCAGTCGTAACTTTACCTGAATAAGCTGTAGGCTTTGGGGATCTGAAAACAAACTAAGAATTTTATGGGTTAGTGTTAGTGGGACGAGTGACACAGGATGCCCCTAAATAGAACGTGGGTGTTGGACCATAAACGCCAAGCCCCCTAAGCGTAGATTTCCCCGGCCTGCATGCTGGGTAACCCCTAGGCGAGGCTTGCGCGAAGACATAATTCCGGTAATTATGTCCCACCCTAGAGTATACTGACAACAGTACAGCCTTCGACGATAGAGCAGCCCATAGAAGACGGCCTGGTACCAACGGGTGGTGAAAACGGTTCCGGATAGGGAGAAAGACCAATCCCACCCAGAGGTTCCCGTTTAGGGGATGGGCTGCCCTTTTTCTGGTCTGCCTTAAACCCGGCTAGGGCTTACTTTGCCTAGTACACCCGCCTCCTCGGCAGGGTCCAGAAAAGTGGGTAACCTCCTGTTACGCCACTACATTTGTGTATACCTTGGTACCTATATACGAGCATAAATGCGACTTGGTGTAAGCCTAAAGAATTTAAAGGCGGTGGTGTACGAGCTTACCTAGGGTAGAAGTGTACATGTGAAAGCCTAGCAGTTTTTCCTAATGGCTAGTTACCAAAGGCACCCTAAGCGAGGTCAGTCTACATGTATAATATTAGAAAACGCTTAACAAAAGTACCATGGACCAGAATCAGATCCAACCAAAACTACCCAAGCACATAGATATGTATATAGAATATATATCTACACATATATATATATAAACAAGAGAGCAAAAACCCTACACAATACACAACACCATAATCGTAACAAAACTCTTAACAATACTCGTAGCAATTTAAACGTCGGCCATGTCTCTCTCCTCATTCGCCAAGCCAGTCTTCTCACACCATAGTAAATTAGTTGTCAAAAGAATTTATTTAGTAACCAAATTATTATAACATTATTTATTATTAAATTTATATATTTATATTTGGGGTTAGAAATATGGGTGTTATTGGGTATCCCATAGGAGTTAGGTAGTTTTTAGGGTAGGAATAAAGGGTTAGAGCCCGCTGGGATAGTTTGTAAAACCCTTATCATTGTATGAAGTTAGAAAATCAAATATTAACGTATTTAATTTTGGAAGAAAAATGGTGAAAGTTGAGGGACACCAAGGTTAAGAAAAATAGGATTATGGGACGATTAGGGTGTTCACAACCCAGGAAAAAGATGAAATGTAGTCCGATGGTAAGGTAGAAGTTGTCCCCAACTAATGAAACCCGAGTATATTCATAAATTTGATAATAAAGTGAAAAAGTTGATTTTTAGGTAAAATCAAGTATAATGTCAGGGTATAGAGGTAATGTATCACCAGATAGGAGTGAATAAGTAACCCACCCAAATGGAGATATGTATCGCCTTACCGAGAATGGAATATAATATACCCCATCGGGAGGAATTAATGATAAACCAGGGAAGAATGAGTTATTCAAACAAGAGTAAGGGAATTTCAAAATTTGTGAATTTATACCCGCATTTAGAAAATAATGGCCCCCGAAATAAGGGTGAAATGGGGTAGTTACGGTGGTTACCCAAGGTGTGGCCGCGTGCCTTTCCACTCGGGAAGCATAACCACCACCCTCTTTTGGGAAAGTTTTGAAAATAGAATTAGTTTTGGTATTTGGGTGAAAATATTGAGTATTATCAGATTTTGGTTTCAAGTTAGCATTTTGAATTATAGGAACCAGGTAGCCCAAATAAAGAAAATTAAGAATCCCTATGCCCAAAATAGTAGAAAATGTCTGACAGGAGAGATTATAAGAGTAGCCCCTCTGAGAGAGTCAAGGTCTCCCCAGGGAATGGAAATTAGTTCCTATTAGTTTTAAGGTTGAACTTGAAATGAGTGAAGTGTGATGTCTTGGGGAGGGAAAATACAAGGTTGGACCTGCCCAAAAGTTGACATACAGTAGCTATCGGCTACTATGCTGTTGAAGTTTGCTCAGCGTATGTCGCCGGACGGATGATGATGCTGGTATTTAGGTTAGGTGCTCAAGTTTTTGGTCGTCCGAACCAGTCCCCTTACTCGCACTGTCTATCAAGAATAATGCTCCCACGCCGACGACACTGGAAGGCTGCCAGACGACCCAGTTACACTACTAATATTTTCGAGTCCCACCTGCACTCTCACCCTGGTTATCACTCACTCGATGCGAAAGGGCCGAAATTTTTAAAGTATTACTAAACCTAGTATGTTGCTATTAGCCTATCGCTCCTATTATAATTATGGTTACTTACTACGATTTTATAAGGAAAATTATTATTACTAATTAAATTAATATTAGGAATAGGGTCACTTATTTGTATTGCCTATTACCAGTCTGCGTACGCTAAGCCGAAAAATTAGTACTAGTAACGAGCATTCCTTGCGCTTCCAAGCTAAGAACCAGTTTTATCAATTCTGAAAAGAAAAGGAAACCCTAGTATAGACGTTTCCGAAACTCTAAATTGCTAATCCACTGGGCTAAAGGCCGAGTATAAGCACCTTTCCAGTAGGATAGCTATACTATATAACGGCACTCAATTCTTTGCGCATGTGAATAAACCAGATGTCCAGTCACAGAAACCAAAAGCTCGAAGCACTAACTTAATAAAACACTATTTTCGCCTTCGCTAACAAGGAACTAATATGTCCGCAGTTTCGTAACTATTAACTAGATATATAATCCATTACAAAATCGTAATTATAAAAACGAAAATAAATATATAACAGACAATTTGAAAAACCTCCGTACTCCGCAAGATCCAGATGTAGACCGACTAAAATCAGAAACAACAACCTTAGATACATATTAGACAATAAAGCTAACTAAACGAATTTATGCAAATTAGGGCTTAAAACAAAAGGAATTTTGTAAAATTTTAAATTTTGAAAGAGTTTGAAATTAGGGACCCATATAATATAAGATTTTGTGAAAGAAAAATTTTAAAACTAAAAAATGAGATTTAAGCCCCGGTACCCCCTGGTAGCCTAGTAAATCCCCGACAGTCTGCATTTGTGGAATACAGCACTATATAACATATTTTATATCTGACCCTAGGGATTGAAGCTTGAACAAGAAGAGCTGTAGAAAGCAGACATTCCAAAAGTTGGGTAGGGGTGCGATTGGAACCCATGTGATCCCGCTTTTGGATCCACATGCAGGCGCTTTACAGACTAAGCTTGAGCTGCTCCTGCCCCACTTCATAGTAGTTACTACTATATTCGACACTAGCGATAAAAGCGTGGAGACTAGGGATATGAAAAGCCTCCGTCTAAAAATTTGGGTAGAGGTGGGATTCGAGCCCACAATCTCCCACCTTTGGTGTGGGGTGTTCTGCCGCGCGCTAAACCCCGTTGATGAGTATAGTCGGCTATCGCAGCGCGAGGTCGTCACCGAAGACTGCGGGTAAGTACCCTGTAGTGGAATCCAATGACACTTCATAGCATGCAACAAAAATATTCAACGTGATCTCCGGGCTTTGTTTTTCTATGCACCCTGCAGACCCAATCGCTTTTATGACCATCGGCTGCAAAGCTGCTTTATGCGACATTTGGCAGGTTTTTTTGCCGCGTCAACCTCTAAAACGTCCTACAGAGCCAATACAACATTAAAGACAGTATAAGGGCTGTTCTAAACACATTTCAAATCCACAGTTCCATTATTTATTCCTTCATTTTACTACCCATATAGTAGCTACTATAAGACCTGGTTCTGGCTCCGTTTCCGTTTAGCATTTACAGACCGGCTGCTTATCCGTACGCAACTGCAAGACAATACATCTATTAATATGATGAGATAATTAGCACGACTCCTCTGGAAAACAGTTTTGTTCCGAAACACTGAGCATACCGCAAACGGAAAATATTAGACCATTGAAATCGTAAACAAAACATCAGCATAGGAAATATAAGGTTCGTTCAATGGTCTAGGCTTTAAATGCAAATTGAAATTCAAGATGAGTCAGGATATCTATCTGTATCTAGCGGAGGATTACATATCTTTCCTTTCACACAGCTTCAGCCATATTTGTTAGTAGTTTTTTCTTTTTTATAAATTGTCTATAATATGAGCTACGTATGCTGCACACGACTTCAACGCATTTAGAGCAAAAGGGAACTCTATGTATTTCACAGAGAGTAACCGGAATTCCGGTTCCGGCAAAAATCGTGTTATGGTTGCGGTTCCGACAAAAGGCAAAAACCATACCGGAATTCTGGTTTAAAAAATTGTTTAAAATTTTCCACATTTTTGCTTCATCTGTGGTCCAAACATATGAATACAATGATCAAGTTCCAACACAACCAAGTAAAAGAAAACATTAACTCAGCATATTGCCGTGTAAAACGGAAGTAGGACACATCATTTCAGTAGGAATTTTTATCTTAACCCTGCAGGAGTTTGTTAGCAAAACAAAGCCAGTTCGACGCTTGTTATAGCTATTTTACACATTCAGAAGTCTGCGAGGTATGTTGTATACCTTCTTTTTGTTTTCCCTTAGAACCATATAAGCCAAAAATTTTAAGTTTCCTGCAGAATAACATGCAACAAACTCATGTGTAGTAAAGGGAGGCGATTGGAGACATAACGAAAGTGTTTAGTCTACGCCCCATGCAAGCATTTTTAGGTACAAGCACGGTCAGTTTAATATAATTTAAGCAGGGCTTTGTAGTGGAAGGCATTTTTTGCTCTGGGGGTTCATAAACCAACATATTGATCGAAAAATAAACATTATTAGCTTTCTCAGCATCTTCAAAGTTCCAGTGAAGCAATAATGCCATCTCATTATATTAAGCTTAATGTAAAAGTTATTTTTAATACATTTTAAGTCCAATGTGCCTTCATTTCTCCCTTCATCTGTTTTACTATATATAAGTTTCGAAGACCAGGTTCCGGATGCGGTTTAAATGAACGGTTCCGGTTCCATTTATTCCCTGGTATTTCAGTCTTCCCCCGGGTGTTGCCAGTTCAGCCCCATGCTACTTCTGTCCTCCCAGTCCAGCCGCCAGGTCCACGCAGGTGCTTTTCTGGATGACTAAAAAATGGGCCAGTAATTTGGCTAGGCAAAAAATATGCCAGTTTTCTTTATTGAACTAAAGCGCCAAAATTTTTGCCTTGCGGCGCTAAAAAGCCTAAATTTGCCGTCATTCGAAATGTGATTCATATTGCAATCATTTGATAGCCGCATTGTTATTGTATATGTACTGCGAGTATGTTATCAACAGCATCTGTAGTTGTCGGTGCTCCAGTTCAGCTGTGTGTCCCCAGTTAGACCAAGGTGAAACCGAATTTATCACCCCTCACCAAGTTACCACAGTTTGGATTCCCAGATACTTTCCAGGCATTTCAAGAAAACCCGGCTAGCTGTGCTAAAATTTATTTTGAAAGCTTAATTTTGTGTTATTCCACGAATATTTCGACAAGCAGTTTCTCCAAATTAGGCATTCCTTATTATATGAAACGCGTAATCGATCTTCTGAGTAAGATTGGTTAACAGATCCGGTTATTCGATGTGTAAATGGATAAACTATAACTTTATTCTGATATGTGTGTCTTTTTTCTTCTGGAATTGTAAGACATCAAACACTAGTAAAGATTTAATTTTGTTGTTTGTATCATGAGAAACTAAGTATCAGCGTAATAAATGCTGGGTTCTCCAAATCGGGGTGGGTGGCTGGCATTTTCAAGTGCCCTTGTGCAAAAACGATGTGCCCCAGTTCATCCCCATGGCAATTTTTTTTTTGGTTTCTGGTCGGTAAAAGCACACACAAAGGACCCAAAATTTATTTTGTACTAGAATTCCGACTTGGGTCCAAAAATTTATATAAATTTTGTGAGAATTTGCATCAAAATAGCTTTTTTTTCTCCATCATATTTGAGAAACTGTGATCTTTATGATATTTCTGTATTTATGATTATATATATATATATATATATTATAATTGTTTTAACTAGTATATAAATTTTATAATTAATATATATATTATCGTAGTATAATCGGAAGTATTGCGATGTCTTCTGGTTCTGCAGCAGCGAAGCCAAAAGAACCAATTAGCGGATTCAAATATTATAATTCGTCAACTAGAGAAGGGAAACTAGGAGTAAGTGATAGGGAGGATAGATAGATAGATAGATAATGAGTTATTGGGCCATAGAGAACATGCGGAGGCAAAATTATTCCTTGCCCATTGCATTAGCCCATTCATTTCTGTAATAAATAGCAAAGAGAAAACCATTACCTTGCCTGGCGATACCTGAGAGGTCGACGGGTGATGCGTTCCTATGTAGGGCGCCTTAGCCTCCCTGTACTTATAATAAATTTACAAAGTTTCCTGATATCACAGTCTCTCAAGCTACCTTTCTTCAGTGCTTTATCTCCTAGTATTATTCGCCTGTTATCTGCAAAGCGTTCACAATTGTACAGAAAGTGTTCTGATGTTTCATATAGGGAGGATAGGTACTCGATTGTGTTCGACAAGTAAAATGTGCCGATATCCAGTATCTGCTTGAAATTTATTTATGTTCGCTTGAAACATGTTATATCGCTGCTCGCTAGCTCAAACGGCGACAGTCAATTCTGGTGTGCACTGTATGTCCCGGGTTTTTTAATCTGGTGGTTTAATTTTTGTTTCCGGCAAATTTCCAGACTTTTGTTTAGCCCTAAAATACGTACGCCATAAATATTCAATAACTATACGTATATGCCTTGAAGTTTGAAATTTATCATTTTGTTTTCAACTAAGAAATATTTTACTCCAGTGCCTGCTCTTCTGTGCACATATTAAAACGAACAATCTATACTGTAATGCATGAGTAAATTTAGGCTGCGCCTCTTACCATCTTCTTTTGACAAAAGCAATTGCCATTCAGTTGTTCGCTGAACACAAATTCCATTTTTGCATTAAAGAACAAAAATTAGTCCGTTTCATATTTCATACATTATAATTTCAAAATGTTCGCGAACACATCGGTGTTAAGGTACAGGGACCGAATTGCATTCGCTAATGACGTTATCGAACGGAAAAATGTCGAAATCGGGTACGGCTACTGAAATCCGACTTTTGTTTGCTAACAAAATTTTGTACATGGTGTCAAAAGCGGATAGTTCGGGCGCATCTTATGTTTACTCTTGCATAATGATTCGAAATCCCTCAGTTGGTATAGCGTCTTTATGTGCCAATATATGCTTTAGAAAAGTCGATCTTTGTTTCTTCATACACGTTACTTTTGGGTGTAGACGAAATAATGAGAAATATCGATTTTTCAGAATTATTCAGAATCGATTTTTTTCAGCCATATTCTCGACAGAGAGACTTAACGCTGCGGATTTTTGTCTAATTTTGAGCGATTAAGACGTTTTATATTAGAGAGCTAGACTGGTTTCAACGCATGAGCCTTACATTTCAAGTATACATCTATATACGGCCATATCGTTAATATCTAAGGAAATTGTCTGCTTCTCCTGTTGTGTTGCAAACTTATGTGTACTTTGGTCAGCCATAATTTTACGGCAACAACAGCAGAAACACAAAGACAACAGCAGTATGTTGATAGATTTTGATTCGTGTCGGCATAACCGTATCTACGTCTCTACATGAAGAGTGAACACCGAAGGCGAGTGGCCGTAAAATAGCGCTAGGCTTTGCGAAGTTTCGTGCTAGTATATATTTATTATTTTTGAAAACATTTTTACATCGGTACATATACTACCTCATGTGTAATAGTGCATTTTCTACACTTCTACCTTTAATATATCTGACCATTTCAAGATGCCACTTTTGTTCTATGTCCAAGAATTTTGGTCGTTTCGGGGACATCAAAGTCTTCTTTGAATGTTTAGAACATTAAAATAAACATTGGTTCAAATCATTCCTGTGGGTTCATGGCTAGGTTTTCCAACGAGAACTGAAGTATCTAGTAGTTTTGTTTTAGGCTGTAGCGATTACGGTTGGCGGTGTGGTTGCCATTACGATGCTGGTGAAGCTTCGAAATCGTCGGAAAGCAAGTTTGCTTGCAAAACAAGACGCTGCGAAGTTGGCTGCTCAAAAGGACACGTCGAAGCATTGAGATTGCGGTGCGTTGCCTGGCATAGCCTCGACATTTTGTGCCCCGCAATAATACATTATTAAAAACTAACGATTTTGTGGACGATATCGATGGCATATGTTTTATAGACAGCGTCAGTGTCCATTTAATTTTAGTAATTATTATTAATATAGTATAATACGATATACAGTCGAGGACAGAATTAACTACATAAAAATGCGTTTAAGCTTGTTTGCGTTTGAATGGGTGCGCGTCTTTAAACGTGTACACGCAGTCGCACGGATATGAGTATAAGCTTGCTAAATGCAGTTAATTCTGTCTGTGACTGTAGAGTAAAAAATGTGCAACCGCGAGCTGTTGCGTAAAATTACTCCCAGCGTGCAGTAGCAGTAAACTGTCATCAGTTGAAAATAACTTGAGAAGAAATAGATCAAACTTTTGTATGATTTCGCATATTAGAAAATTCGATTAAACAATAATATATAAATATAAAACCATTCAGTTTATGCAAAAAGAACAAATTACTGTGAAACGAAATTGATCGATTTCTTGTGCTCTTGTTTCTGGTCGCGATTGCACTGTATCTCGATTATAAACTAGTAACTCGCAAAGCGAGAAAAAACGAAGCGATTCAGGCTGCTCTGCGCTTAGTTATACACCATTTCGCCGTAAGAAATTCAGGTCACAAAACCTCTTTAAAATCCCTCGATAACAGTTACGCAACTGCAATACTTCTTTGGCAGCAATACGATCATTTTTATATATATCAGAACTAAAAAATCTGGTTTTCTTCCAATGACTTAAAAAACGAAAAAACTTGAATTTTAGAAAAAAAATTAAGAAAAATTTTAATTTTAAAAGAGAATTTTGCGTTGTAGCATCCCAAAACTATCCTTGTGTGATACGTTCATGCAAATACAATCGCTTTCATCGTATCCAGCCATCCCTAAAACCCAAAGACACATTCTAAGTGGCAAATGTTAACTATTTCGGTGCGAAATATTTTGCTCCAGCAGCCGCCGGCAGGACTAGTAACACAGCCAATATGGGGTTAAAACAATGACACCAACTTGTTTAACACGATAATTCACTCTATAATCGCATAGCTTAATTCCAATAAGCCAAATAACGTGCTTTGTAAAAATTTTGAAATTTTACTTTTTTAGGTACATTTTAAACTTTGGCTCATAGCTCGAAAAGGGCACCATACCGTTTTCAAAACACCATATTTTGGACCAAGACCTTGTCAGATGAGTTGCTGTTAACTTGAGATTGGTTGGTACAATTTGCTTCAACCGTTCATAATACATTATTTAGAAAGCTTGCAAAATAAGTAAGCGATAATCTCTCTGCATTGGAACCCCCTGTGCTGTTGTGAAAATTAGTGTAATTTTGCTGTCATTAATCTCAATTGATGGTTATTTCAGTTAAAATGAATATTTAAGTTACATGTGTCCTGTATTGAAATATATACGCAAGCAGTTGTTTACCTAATGATGGTTCCAGCCTTGATAGTGGAAATATCCAGCCAAATACTATTGTAAATTCAAAACTACTTGTATTTTGTATTAACTTACTTTTCATGGATTACATTTCGAATGCATACTTCTAGACCAAATATTATTCACCAAAAGCCGGTAGTAAATTGCTCAAAAATTATCGTGTTTGTCTCTGCATATAGTAAACCACTGAATTTTCCAATTAGACTTAGGCTATTTTCTCGCAAACATTTAAATTAACTGACATTGCAAACCCAAGGGTTTCTGCGCAAACTGTTAAGCATATTTTCAAACATTCGACTAAAAAGTAAATTGAAATTTAAGTATCCTCCTTTGTACAATCTCACCAACGCATGTGCAACAATTTAATAGTCTATTTCATAACATGCGTTCGTGTAAAAAATTAAACCGATAGAAACACTTAACGAAAATTTTGCCAGGTACTTGTCATTTTATTGTGTGATTTAGTAAATATCCAATTTACGGACAGAAACTAAAATTCTTCGCGTATTGCATTTGAACAGCTGTTAGATTTATACGTACGATTCGCGAAAAATTAGTGCTTCTATTTCTGTCAGTGATCGTTAATGGCACATTGATATTTTGTTTATTTTTAGTGATGAATAGTGTGAACTAGCTGTAATAATTGTTTAAAATAAAATTTAGATTCTTAACTAATATTGAGCTCGTTGTGGTTAAAACTTAATAAAAATTTGCGTGATTCAGGAAGAAAAAGATATTGTTTTGCGTTGACATTTTATGAGATATTTAGAAAAGTAAAAATATGACGATGTTCGAAATATTTAAGTTTTTACTAAAATTGATCCGCTTGTGAACTAGCTAAAGTGAGCTTATCTGTTATGGGCGTTTATGCGCATTATTACATGCTGACGGTCCCAGGTGTTACGGTGGTAGACACCTTCGAGGGAGGGAAGTGATGGATCCTCTCTCCGTCGCACCCCCATTTTTGTTAAATTTCTCCTGTTTTTGCAGAACTTCCGGGCACGGCGGATCCATGACCTCAGGGGTAACCACCCGCGAACTCCGGCTTCGGCATGTTTGGCATCAGTTATGGCATTAAACCCATTTTGTATTAGTATATATAGTTAATGCGACTCCAACCAATGATAAGAATTATAGTTATTCCTTTTCTACATCTTAATAGCAGGCCATAAGCTGCCTCTATTGGCTACTTCCGTTCCGGATATTTTCAAGTTGTTTCTGGCGACTATGGCTGGGATAGAATTTACAATACCTATGTAACAGTCTCCGTGGTAACCCGGATTATACACAGCACGACTTTTTATACGTTTGGTTTATTTGCGCACAATATGATGTTGAAGGAAACGTATTCAAGTCCTAGTTACGTTTGTAACGCCCTAACAATATTGGAATTGGAATTAGAAAGTTGGAAATGGAAACTTCAGTTGAACTTCATGCAGCACCATTTCCAACTTCCACTTTATTAAAAAACGTTAACAAGAACAACAAAACATATATATATACATAATATATACATATATTATATAAACATATAAATACGATATATATATATATATATATAAACATGTGACACGGAACATTAATAAAGCGGAAGTAATACAAAGCAACTGTACAAGAGCAATGAAGTAGTCCATTTCGGGGTATTAAGGGACAACAGGCCTCTTATAAATACCCGAATTTTAAGCTTAATGAATAAAAAACTAGCTAGCTAATTTCAAAACATATTTCTATAAAACTGCAGCCAAGAACGTAAATTTATTTTATACAAACGATCGCGAAACAAACGTGCTGTCCTAGCTGTTACAGTAGGCAAATCATTTATTTTGTCAGGTAGAGCGTTCCAAACAGGAACAACTCGATTTGCGAAGCTAAATTTACGTAAGTTACTTCTAGATGTTTGAACAAATAATTTTAATGAGTGACCGCGAGTGCGTCTGTCCGGTGAAAAACTGAAAAAATCATTAAAATCCAAATCAACTTCATTATGAACAATTTTGTAGCACATGATAAGATCAGCTATCAATCTCCTAAGTTCCAATGGTTCCAAATTCAGGTGGAACAATCGTTGACAATAACTCATATTTCTAAGACCATATCTGCAGCATACACGCCTAGTAAAATAACGCTGGACAGATTCCAGTCGGTCAATATCACCAACAAGGTAGGGCGACCAAACTGGGGAACAATATTCAAGAATAGGAACAACGTAACTTTTATATGCTGCCACAATGACGTCTATATTACAAAGAGGAAAAAACCGAAACAACATATTAAGCACACGGTATGCTCTTTTGCAAATTACTTGTATATGTGGTCCTGACTTTAAATTACTACTGATGAGCACACCAAGGTCAGTAACGTCACTCGTGTCCATTAAGCTAGATTCTCCCAAAAGAAAATTTGGGTTCAAAGAACTGGCACCTATATGAAAAACTTGACATTGATCATTTGCAATAGGCAGTTGCCATGTAACTGCCCAATCATGAATAGCTTTGAGGTCTGTCTGAAAACCATCAATGTCAGCTTGGCTATTGATTGAGCGGTATATCTTTACATCATCAGCAAATAACAATAACTGCGAATGTTTGACAATATCAACAATATCATTTATATACAACATAAAAAGCAATGGACCAAGGACTGAACCTTGAGGCACTCCCGAAATAACAATGCGGGAAAGTTGAATAGCTGTCATAATTACATGAACAAAAGCAGACCACATTTCGTCAACGTTAACACAAAAATAGAATAGGTTATACCAATCAATACCAAACAAATATTTAGAAATACGTGGGTCCATGCAGTTAAAATCAAGATAAAAGCGGTTTATATTTGATTTAGTCTCGCCGATAAGAGCAAAATCAACAGAGTTATGATCACTATTTGAAAGTAGTACAGAAACTAAAACGTTTCGAACGTTGTCTACAGAATTAGTCAGTATCAAATCAAGAATAGCATTGTCTCTAGTATTATGTGTAACTAACTGAACAAGTCCACAACTGGTTACAAAATCAAGAAATAGTCTACCTACTGGATTAGTCAAGCACGTAGAGTTATTCCAGTTGATAGAAGGAAAGTTAAAGTCACCTATTAGCGTAACAGGATAGTTAACATCACAAAGGGTAACTAGAATTTGAGTAAATTGTTCCACTGACTGAAGCAAACAACCTGGCGGACAGTACGAGCAAATCAAACGATGAGGAATGGAACCATGAATATCGAGTGCGACAAACTCAATTTCAGGGCACTGTTGACCGGGTAACACAGAATGTCTTAAAACATTTTTAACAGTAATTGCTACACCACCTCCACGTCTGTCTATTCTATCTTGTCTGTATATAGAAAAACCTTGAGCAGTCAGCATAGCATCTGAGTAGGATGAATCAAGCCAGGTTTCTGTGATAGCAATCAACGAATATTCTTCACTATGTTGTAAATGCATCAGTTCTGGTAGCGTATTACATACGCTTCTCGCATTAAATAATTGACAGCTAATTTCGCTTAGTTTGGTTGTTGCCCCAGTCAATGGTTTCCCAAAAAGTTATCAACATTGAATACAAACTGACGATCTCTGGTCCCTCTACCTAGAGTACCCTCAGCGAACACATCACAATTAAATTTTATAACAACATTGTCTCTAACAATGTATTTAATTCCAACACTGGCGCCGGCCTTATTAAGCTCTACACAACGTCTACGCAGGGAAGCCAAAAGTTTGACCTCTTCAGGTGTCATCGAACGCCGCAGGAAGACACCAGACCATCTGGAGTTCTGAAGCTTCTTTGCCTCACTCAGTATTGCACGTTGAGCATGAGACGATGCGAAATGGACTTTAAGAAGCCGGGGTTTATTGTCCATTTTTCTACCCACGCGAAAAACCTCAACCACTTGAGAGCAGGGGTCCAAGAATCGACAAAGTTCTCGCACTTCACCGAGATCGTTAGTTGATTCGGGAAGCCCAATGACGACAGCACTCCGCTTACGAACTTCCTCATTCTGCATATTTCTAACGTCATCAACGATGAGCACTTTAGCTTCAGTTACTGCGTGCTTCGCCGCGATTTCCGCAAATGTTCGCTGTTGGCTTTCATGGGCAACTGGATCGACCAGTGGTTGAGGCTGCAGCTTCTGTGCCATATCGTTGACAATTGCAGTCAGATGTTTTATCTGTTCTTCTGTATTGTTGACCTGCTGCTGCATTGCTTCGGTAATAGCTGTTTGATTGTTAATGCTTGTTTTGAAATAGCTAAATGAGCGTTTGCAGCCATTGCAGAAGACGAATACGTTGTCATTGTCAATTGTCTTTGATGCCGTTATACCAAGGCATTTGTAATGAAGCCAAACCCCACATAGTGAGCAACTGACACCGGAGTCTTTTACAGCCAGTTTGCAAATGTCACAATATTATACATAGCTTTCAAACTTTGGGGACATTATAACGTGAACGTTGCATAAGTGTATCACGATTCTATATCACATTGCGATAGCTGTTTACCTCAAGCATTTATGTCAAATATAAATCAGCACAGGAGGGCGGTCCCCTCACTTCGAGTAATAGAGACCGCCATAATTTTCCGGTAATCCCCCACATTTGAGAAGCATACTGGACGGACGCAGCTGGATGCGGATAAATAGGATTAAACTATTAAAACGTAAACTTTTTCACAGAAAACGACAAATATATTCAACTTTGATATCAGGGCGCAAAACTTCAAAATATTTATTTTACCCACATCTCTGACAAAAAAAATATTTTTGAGGTCCCAATGGCCCCCCTTGGGAAACCAAAAATTTTTTTTCTTCGGAATATGGTCATAGCGGGAAAAGGGATTACCGCTGTGACGACCCCGCTAGGGGCGACACCGATCTCCCTGTGGTTCCGCACCCTCTTCCCGGGCGCGCGAAAAATTTTGGGCAAAATAAACAAAAAATGGAGGATAATTTGCAAAAAATTTGGAATCACCAGAGATTTCGGACGTTCATCCTTCTAAACTAAACCACCTCCCCCATCGAACGGTTGATCCCGCTGGGGAGGCAATAGAGCGCCACATCCACCCCCCGCGAACCGCAGCCTAACCCTTGTGGCCTCCTACCACGCCCGTGTATAGAATTTGGAAGCAAATAAAGATTATTTTCATTCAAATTTACATGAAGGCTAGTTCAAGGGGGAGTTGTTCGAGAACGCATGCCAAACTTAACCTACTCTTATTCTAATTGCTTAGAAATCGTTTGATTTGTTCAGTTTTACAGAAAACGTGTACTTATTTTTACCAGAAAACGGTTAATAAAATTTACAACCATTAAATTTCATAATACAAATTACAATAACTCTTGTAAGAAAGTATTTCGAGAAGAGACGACTTAAGATTTTCTTAACCTGTGCGCATCTTGGTCAAGCTAAAGGAAATTTTGTATGAATATAAAAATTTGGTGCGAGTGAGTTGTCATAATATAACTGGTACGGACATTATCGCGCTCGCACTCTACTACTGTTTTTCTTTAAACCTATGAGGCCAAGTTCCGGTCTAATTGTTGCAACAATTCTATGTGGGGTCATACTAGAATACAAACCAGCAATGTGCTTGTGTTGGTTCTGTCGCTATTGTAAACGTAGAAGACTAACATGTAATGCGGCGTTTGTGTTATAAAGGACCCCCATGTGAAACTTTTGTCACCCAGTGATCTAGACCACACTATATAATGCAATAGATGGTGTACCAGACACCATCAGCTTAATTATAGATGCTAAATCTACCTATTGTTTATTGCTGACGGTATCAAGGACACCATCCACAAACACATTATTTAAGGCGTCTAAATAACAGCATGGTGTAGCATATAATAACACCATATAAATTTTATGGTATGGTCTACACCATACTAATATCGACACTACACTACCTATGTATGCTATCTGAAAAACCCATCATTAACACCATGGGGTCAGACACACCATATATTTGATGGTGGCAGAGACACTCGGGGTGGACAAAACTTTCACATGGGGGTCCTTTATAACGTAAACGCTGCATAGACAATGGAAATTTCTAGAATGTTCTTCAGTCAATGTTGTAAACAATGTCAGTATGGAAGTTTCGATAACAACTTGATTCTACAATATGTTTTCGTATAACAATCTGGAAACGTCTTCGCTATGACACCTCCATCTCAGCCTAGGTCACTGTGAAGACGAAAAGTGCGGGCCCGCTAGGATCTTCTTGGATGTGTCGAACCATACGCGGATCTCGCAGGTGCTGCTGTTGGTTCCACCGGAGAGGCTTCAGGAGTGTCCGCCGATTCTATTCCAACGTCGTTCTGGGCTGATGGGTGTTCTGGCTCAAGATCGGTATTCGGGAGTTCCTCAGGATCGTCATCTTCGATCACATGATAACGTGGATGGAGCTGTTCCAGGGATCGTTTCCAGGTTAACCTTTATGTTGAAGGTGCGAAATCATGTTCGCCTCTTGCCGGCGGCTAGGACATATTGGGGCTGACGGTCGCGTTGGGCGTCGTAGTATAGCGCACAGACAAAACGCTTCAACTCGAAACGTTCGGATGGTCTTTGAAACTCTATCTTGCTGAGACATTGCATTATCTATTATCTCTGACTTGTTTGACTCGGACGAGATGTGCTGGAGAAGAAACTAGGGTATCGATCTTGGTTGGGAGCTGTCGATATTTGAGGTGTTCACTCGAGGAGTATCGCTCGGAAATCGCGGCCCGCCGGTATTGCATGAGGAATCACCTAGGGTTTTCTTCGGGAAAGCTGTGACTTCTTCATGGCTTGCTTGAAGGTTTGCATAAGGCGTTCCGCTGCTCCGTTTGTCACAGGATGATATGAGGCACTCGGAAGATGGACGAATTTTTTGTATTGACACCAGGACTGGAATTATATTGACAACAACGTTTACAGCACTATCGATCACCAGGATATACGAATATCCGAAGTGGGAGAAGTCTCAAGAAGAAGGATGAGCGCTCTGGCGGTGATCGCGCTATTCGCCTGTATGCGGAGATATTTAGAGTCATCGACAATTTCCAACCAATTGGAATCCACGAAGTTGATTGTATATTCCTAATGGAGATGGTTCCAAATCTTTTCCGGCATCATCCACACCTGGTTAGCGGCTTTCGAGGGTTTGATCTAGTCTTCTCCATAATCTACACAATGGTTCACGTAACTTCTATATCAACGTCGATATTTAGGCCAGCAGACAGCGGTTCGAGCAAGGTTCTTCATACGCTGCATGCCAAAGTGTCCTAGGTGTGAACTTCTTTAGGCAGAAAACAACAGCCAGTGCTTCTTTCTAAATTTGGCTGTAGTTTCGCTGGCATTCTGTCAGGATCTTGGATGCGTTGGCAATCGGGCGTTCGCTTTAATCGGGGAGACGGTGAAACAATACAACTCCAATCCAACTCCAACATTAGATGCATCGCAGGATATTCCTAACGGCAGCGTTTCATCACCAGGATGTCGTTGGTCTACAAGACTTCCTTTAGTTTTTGGAATGCGTTCTTCTCCGGTTCCTTCCAGACCCAGTACCATTCTTCCAGCCGGTTTGAGTCGATTTTTTAGTTCAAATTACCCTAGCCTGACAGTTTAGGTTTGTTTTACCTCTAAGCATACAACTGTATCACTATATTATTCACTGCTTGTTGAATCTTTAGTACTTGACGCATTAATACCTTAGCTATGCGTATTTTAGCTAGCTATTTTTATTTGTTTTAGGCAGTCTGGGGTTCGATAAAATTATTTTTTTTTTCAGATCGTGGTGTAACGTGGCGGAGATTGTGTCTTGCAGGGGTGAAAGCTTCTAAATTCCGTCTCTGTGTGTATGATCAGCCATAACTCTGGAACGACTTAACCGAATTTCATGATGGGCTCATTCGAACCGGTCCATTTACAGTGTACATTCGCTAGGGTTTATTGGTTTAAAATCTGGTTTGGGGTCAGAGTTCAAAATCAGATTTTACCCCATTTTAGTACCCTTTGTCAACATTTAGGCCGTTTCAGTCTTGTATTTTTCCTCCCTAAGAGACTATATTTCACTGGTCTTGACTTTACCACTGAAATCATAATTTACTTAACCGCCCCAGGGATATTCATTTTCCCAGAGGGGTAAGTCCTATATTTTCTTCCACAAGGGAATTTTTACTCATCCCTGGTAGGGAGACCCCAATTTCTCGCTATGTTGGGGAATACTATCCCTTAACCCTAATATAGAACCAAAAATTTAATCAGTTCCATGTTTCTACCTAAATAACAAATTTGTCTACAATTTATTCCTTCCTCCCCAGGGGAGTATCTGTTCTCCCTGGGGGTGAATCCTGGATCATCTCCGGGGAGGTGATACCTACCCAAGCTCCATATGGGAACCTTTATTTCCTTCTCAATATAGATATATTACCCTTCAAGACTGGGTTGAAAACAAAACTTAACAAAATTAAACATTTTCAATTAAATCTCAAATTATTACTAATTTCTAAATTCCCTTAACTCTATCCTACTATCGGGGTATATTACATCTTCTCCCAGGGCCAAGAGAGCCTGGTATCACTATTATTTCATTTCTATTAACATTTGGGACGTTCTAATTCCCACCATAATTCCCTAACTAAAATACTTTGCTATCTAACTTTTCCTAATTTTGTACGATTTCTTAAACTTCTGAAACTATCAAGCAGGGATCTAATGACCCATTCCGATCTGGAAATCCACTCAATCCCTATGGAATACCCTATATAACCCTTATTCCCAACCCCAAAAGTTCCCAAGTTTTCCGAAATTATATAAGTTTTATAATAAATAAATAATTTTAAAATGATTAATAAATAAATTTCATATATACTCTGCGCTGTGACATAGCTACACGACTGGCTGGAGAGTAGTAGTAGAGTGTGCGTCAACGTGGTCGACATGTATTACATGTTTCTTTGTTACATATATAGGTTCCCACCAACCACCCGGCACAACAACATTTTGGGACAACGGAAGTCGCAGTTCCGCATCTAAGCTGATAAACTAGAAAATGTGTTATATACATAAAAACGCATATACATGCATGTATAGTCATATACATATAAATCTAAATCTACCTTATAAATCTACCTTCCGACCATGGATGTTTGCAGACTTGTGTCCATTAGCGTTGTTTTTCATCATTCCATGGTGGAGTCGACGGAACCAACATGAAGGTTCCCGCTATTCTTGTCCTGAACTCGTGTTAGAAGGGGCAGCACACAAGCCAGAATCATCGAGAAATAGATTGGTGCAGTCTCGCCTTAAATGTTTTCAGAAAGGGGGCATAGGCATCACCGGCCGGGAGATTGTTTCACATAGCAACGTGTCGATTTGCAAAGCAAATTTGTCTTGGGGATGGCTTTAGAGCGTAGTTGTAAGTGGTGACCTCGTAGACGACGATCATCGATAATGTCAAAGAAGTATGAGTAGTCAAACGCTACGAGTTCATTTATCAATTTGTACATCAGTATAAGATCATTGCGCATACGTCTTTCTTCGAGCGATTGTAGGCGAAAGATATTTAAACGGATTTCATATGTCTCGTTTCTGACGTCTTGAATCGTTTTGGTGACTCTATGTTGGACTCTTTCAATTATTGAAACTTCTTTCCTGACGTAGGGCGACCAAGCGCTGGTGGCATATTCTAATTGTGGTCTTATTAAACTTGTGCAGTAGCATTACCGAACGTTTACCAATATATCTGTAGGCGCGTAGTATTTGAGCCATTGTTTTGTTAGCTTTTATGGAAATCTTGCTGCAATGGTTGAAGAATTTAAGATTGGCAGATAATTGTATGCCAAGATACCTAACAGATTCACAGCTCTTTATAGTGATATTGTCCATTGTGTATGGATTACGGATATTGTTGGATCCGAAGTGAATTACGCTGCACTTTGAAGTCGAAAATGGCATTTGCTAGTGGTTTGCCCATTCGGAGACGCTATTTAAGTCTTTTTGTAGCGAGTATACATCCAGACCAGGATTTCGTTTATTTATTCGTCTATAAATGGCACCATCATCGGCGAATTTAGTAGCTGCTGAGCTGCAGTAATGATCAAAGTCGTCTATGTATATGTTGAATAACAATGGGCCTAAGGATGAGTCTTGTATGGCTCCACTATCTACAGCTACCATGGATGAGGAAACATCGCCGAAGGAAACATGCTGGAACCTTCTTGTAAGCAAATTTCGCAACCATAATAGGAGTGGATCTTTGATACCGTAACGTGGAGCTTTAAAAGCAGCTTGTTGTGGGGTACTTTGTCAAATGCTTTTTGCAGATCGAGGAAAATCGCATCAGCTGAATCACCTTGATCTAGGATAGTACTAATATCGTCAAGAAATTTCACTAAGAGTAACTCGCATGACCGTTGTTTTGTGAAACCAAACTGTGATGTATTTAATAACTTATTATCATCTAGATGCTTTTGTAAGGCTTGCCGAACTGTCCTTTCTAATATTTTGCAGATGGAACATGTTAAACTGATAGGTCGATAATTTGACGGATCAGTAGGATTGCCGGACTTGTAGATTGGAATTATCTTTGCAATTTTCCAGTCATTTGGCACATATGACTCAGTTAAACTTTTCTTGAAGAGCATAGAAAGAGCGTGGCATAGCGACAGTTTGCAGTGGAATAGTATCATATTTGATATTCCGTCAGGTCCTGGACTGGAGTGGACATTACACTTACTTATAGATTTTAGATTTAGATTTAGATTTATTGAAAACGGAACTCATGTCAACAACATCAATACAGTGAAATGCAAGCAACTCGTTCAAAGTTTTATAGTTTTAAAATGAATAAGAATATTATAGTTTCACATATAATTGTTTTTGTTACCGTGATTGAGGATAATGAAGTAGTTGTGATAGAGGTTCCGCTTGAGCTTGTCGCAATCACGTTTGGAGACTCCGTCGTAAATACACTGCTGAAGTATTTGTTGAATATTTCAGTTATAGCTTGGTCATCTGATACCATGTTATTATTGAAACTCATCACGGTGGGTCTACATCTTGATTTTGTTTTGTTGTTAATGTAGGAATAAAAAGGCTTCAGTTGTCGATTAATGTTGTCAGCTAATTTTTGTGATAGTTCCAAACAGATGTTTTAATACATTTATGGGCCCAACTAGCAGCTTTCTGATAGTTTTCATAAGACCAATCTGTGTTATGTTTCTTATACTTCTTAAACGCTCTACGTTGCTTTTTAATGGCTTCATACGTCGCGTGGTCAGCCCATTTCGGTCGCTTCATATCGCTACAGGTATTTCTAGGTAAGGAAGATTTGACTTGTTCCAGACAGGTTTGATTTTAGTCCACATTGTATCTACAGAATCGTGGTCGTCGATTCGTAACGTCACCGTTATTTGATTATTAACAACGGTCCAATTAACTGTGTTCCAGTCGATTCTACGTGCCAAAGTTCTTTGTTTAGTAGCCGAGTTTGTCTTTATGTTAAAACATGCGGCGAAATGATCGCTGTTAGCTAGTCCTACATCTATTTTGATATCAGTAAATAATGTCCTTGTGGTCGCAGAAAATTAAGTCGAGTACATTTGATTGCCTAGTCCCCTCATTTACGCATTGCATTAGAGCTATATCTGTAATAGCATCAGTAAAAGTTTCACTGCTTGCCGGGTATATTTGTTTAATCCAGTCAATGTTTGGATAATTAAAGTCTCTAACGACAACAATACGATCGTTATGTAGCGTTGGCAAGTTTCGAATAATATCGCATAGTGTGGTGTTGAGCCCTAAGTCATTATTGGGCGAACGATAAATACATACTGTAAGCAGAGAAAGATTGTCAATATTAATCCAGCAGCCGCAATGTCGCGGTAGTTATCGGGGAAACTACTAGTAGCACAGACGGGTTTTAGGCATGAATTAACAAAAAGTATATATACATCCTCCACCTCTACCACTTATTCTGTCTCTGCGAAACAAAGAGTAGCCAGAGATCGAAAGTTCAGAGTCACTTACATCGAGACTGCACCATGTTTCTGTTATAGCAACGATATCCGGCTGTGAATGCGCACATACACGTTTAAATAATCGAGTTTACGTATCAATGATCGCGCATTAAACAAGACACATTTAATATTATAAGACATGTTAGGGTAAATATTTTTTAAAGCAATAGAATTTTTATTACGGAAATTGTTATGTTCATTTATAGTTACATTGCAGTTTATACTATTGCTAGGATTATTTCTATTTTCTGATGTAAACTGTGACGTAGTTACTGTGTACGTCCTTCTAAAGGGACAAAGATACGACCATCAAAAAATTTGATACTTTCGCCATTATTTTTCCTTGCCTTTCCTTTTCCTTACTTATTTTCTTAAATCGGTTATCTGTTACAGATTTCAAATTTCTTGCCGTGTGTATAATATTGTTTACCATGGACTGATTTTCAAGTATTATTTTCAACGGACGTTTACCGCTTTCGGATTTGCCGACCCGAGTTACTGATAAGAAAACTGTTGCGTTAGCACAAATTGCAACAAGTAGTTGCTTCGCTAAATCAAGAGCTAGGTTAGCTCTGTTGACCGTCATATTTGAATCATCAGTACTATATTCTGGAAGATTAAATACCATAATGTTATTTTTCCGTCTTTCAATATCTTGAATTTCCAAAATGGCGCGACGAACAGTATCTTCCTGAGCCGGTGTGCCAGTAATAATATTCCCATCTTGAACTTCAAATGAAGCACCAGCATTTGTAGAATTTTTTGAATAAGTAAGTCTAACTTACCAGATAAGTCGGCTATGGCGTCCTGTTGTTTCTGAACCGTTTTAGCAAACTCGATCATTTAGCTTTGTTGAGTTTGTAATCCGACGAATAGCTTTTTAGCGGTCGGGCTGCAACCAAGGCAGGTATAGTGAATTTGCGGGCATGGTTTGATGATTTATTTATAAGTTGTAGGGCTGATTGTTGGTCATGTTAAGTGTTGGGGCAGAGAGCAGATAGAGCACACCGGTAGGAGTCATTCAATTGGCGATTTATTGGCTTGTGACAAGCGCCATTTGAGCACACAAGTTCATTATCATCCGTAGCTGACTTGAAGTTACTTCTAGTATAGACATATGACACACTGTAGTATATAAACATGAAATATACACATACTATGCTGTATTTTCGGTCTTAAACAGGACCCCAAAATGCTGTTGCAAATCTTTTAAATTTACTTCACTGCCTCATGGTATAGCTGCAAGTGCAGAGACCCAACACCTCAAGGGTATTCTACCCGCTTTTGAGGTGGTGACCAACCTCACCCACAACTACTCTATACAGACAAATATGTATAAAAACTGTAAAGTATGACAAGAAATAACAAAATAGATACATAAAAATTAACAACATAAAGTTTGGATACGGGGCTATAAATCAACAGCTATACCACAAAAATATGGATGGTAGAGAACAGGACAGAAAGGGGTGAGCCACCCTCTGACAAGCTGCCCTGAACAACAAGATATCTAAATAATCATTATGTATACACTAGTTCATTGAAGAAAAAACGTCACTATTGAATACGTACGGTTATATTTTAGAAATCTAGCCAGATTAATTGTGGTTAATATTCGATAAAAGATATTTGCATTTGGTGCATTGACTACGTCGTCAGGTAAGCTATTCCAAATTTTTACGATTCTAATAGAGAAAAAACTTTGCCGACTAGCTTTATTTGAACGTAAGAGGAATAACTGTTTGCTGTGGCCACGAGTATTTGATTGATTGAAGACAAAAAAATTAATTTACGCCCACTCTGCGAATGTACCAATTTATAACACATTACCAGGTCAATTCTTGGACGACGCAGCTCCAGTGGGTCGAGTTTTAAGTGACTAAGTCGAGTATTGTAATCAACTCGAGAACACCTACAGCGAAAGAACAATCTTCTGGTGAAATATCGTTGTACATTCTCTAACTTGTCAATATCACCCAAAAGACACCGGTTCCATACGGGTGAGCAATACTCCACTATTAGAAGAACATGATTTTTGAACGACATAAGAAGGGCGTCAACATTTTCACATTTAAAACAATTAAACAACATGTTAGTAATAGGATAAGCTCTCATACAAACACCAGTAATATATGTCGACGGTTTGAGAGAAGTATGAAACACCACACCCAAATCTTTGTATTCGTGTACAACCTGTAACCGATGACTATTAATTAAATATTCACATGGTAAAGCAGACTTACCAAAACGTAGGACTGCACTTTTTGGTAGTGATATACTGAGTCCCCATTTTTTAGACCAATCATCTCATGTAAGGCTTCTTGAAGTTGTTGGCAGTCAGTAACTGATCGGGTAATTGTGTAAAGTTTAACATCATCAGCGAAAAGTTTCAACTTAATATTTGGGTTAGTTACAGTTAAATCATTAACAAAAGCATTGAAAAGTAACGGGCCTAAAACTGAACCTTGGGGAACACCCGCCCCTGCACGAGTATTGGACGAAAATCTGTTACCCACTTTAACCTTCTGCAATCTATCTGATAAATAATTACTTATCTACGATAGGAGATATCCTCTAATGCGTTGTTCACATTAAGATGTGTGCACTCACTGCACACGGTTACGCGAGAACCGCAGTGCTCGTTACGCTGCAGTTGTCATTACGTTGTAATGACAATGTTATCAGCCGCTACAAGCGTCGTGCAACAGCTGACATTTCTGAACGATGCTTGTAGCGACTATATCAATTGATGTTACGCTGCTTGCCACAACATTGTTGCACGCGCAGTGTAACGACAACAAAGATCGTCGCACGATGGTGTAACGAGAAATATAACATGTTTGTACTGCAGCTGTAACATGGGGTAGGGGGTTGGGAGTCGGTGTCTCATCCCGCTACCCTTCCCCTGAGCATGTATGTACTTAACATATTTAAGCCTAGGACTGCACAGATTGTTCGTTTAATCGAAGTAACCGGGACCCTGGGTCATTTCCAGAAAACATTCCCAAAAAATTAAAATTGAGCAAATATTGTAAACAAGCCTAAACGTTTTAACCTAAAATTTCTCATGAAACAACCTTAGAATTTGCGTTGTTTTGCGATATGATTAATATTTGCTCAAATTGACTCGGCTGCCGCATACTTCAAATGAAGTAAGCTAAAGAATTTGAAGCGTTACAAAATAGCCATCTTATTCCCACACTTGGAATCAAGACACCACTGAAGGAAGAAATTGAAAACGGTTTCAAAAGCTTTAAATATTGGCAAATTGTATATACGCTATTTCCGTCAATGAAGTTGAATTTCGGACTATTATGTTTTGACTGATAATCGACGCAAAACGAAACTTTTGCAAAATATGCATCTTTATCACTGTCGAACGCTTTTGATTTCTCAAAGCGTTGTCTTTTAGCCGGGTTTTCTTCACGAAACAGAGACGTGACTGACTTGACCGTTATGTACGATGTCAACATCCCACACTCGCATAGTTAATTAATGTATTGGGTACATACATTTTGGGAAATTTCTGATGAGAGTAACACTACAACACGAAGAGACGTTCTTGCACAATTTATTGCACGCGGATTTTCCAAAACAAATTGTTGAATGACATTTCAAGTTGTTCGATATTATCGACAGCATTTATATATGCTCATTTCTTCAAAGAGCCTTTGTTCAAAATATAAATTTGTAAATATACACATTGAACTTATAAATTTAGACAATAAACATTAGATATATATTAGACATATATCAAATAAATGAGATAACAATTGTTAAAATCCATCAGTGACTCGAGCCGAATTTATATACATAGATATATTACGCTGTGTTGTGGGACAATGAAATATTTTTGGCGTTCGAAAGACGTAGGGAGATGGGCGAACTGCAACAACTTTCGTTACACTTTTATTCCCAAAATAGAAAAAATGGTTTATTCCTCGTTACACCACCGTGCGGTAATTTTTGTTGTCGTTACACTGCGCGCGCCACTTTAAACAATGTTGTTACAAGCAGTGTAACATCAATTGAGATAGTCGCTACAAGCATCGTTCAGAAATGTCAGCTGTTGCATGAAGCTTGTAGCGTCTGATAACGCTGTCATTACAATGTAACGACAACTGCAGTGTAACGAGCACTGCGATTCTCTGGTGACCGTGTGCAGTGAGTGCACGCATCTTAATGTGAACGACGCATAACCCCGTAACGATGCAGTTTTAACAACAAGTTCGAGTGGCAAACAGTATCAAATGCTTTGGAGAAATCGGTATAAATAACGTCAATGGCTTCTCCAGAATCGATTGCACGTGTGCAGTCATTCATTATTTCTAATAGCTGAGTACAAGTAGAACGATTGCTAACGAAACCATGCTGAAATGAGTTGAAACTGTTTTGCTCCTTTACAAACGCTACAATTTTATTTCTTATTAGTTTTTCCATCACACGGCAGGCAATACTAGTAAGTGAAATGTCTGTAGTTATGTGGATCAACGCGATCACCTTTTTTATATATTGGGCGAACGTCAGCGAATTTCCAAACAGAAGGAACACGTGATTGAAGCATAGAAATATTAAATATACAACACAAAGGTATAACAAGACCATAACTCAATTTAGAAAACAACATTGCAGGGAATCCATCAGGTGTATGACTACTTTTAGCTTAGCAAAATGCAAGACTGAACAATTCATGAAGAGTAAACTGAACATAAGACAAGTGAGAAACACAATCTCTGTAATCATAAAAGTCAATATATGTGTTAGGAAAATCAACGAAATTATCAGCAAATACTGTATTCAGTATTTCACATTTTTCGTCATCATCAAGAGCTAATGTACCAGTAGCAGGAGATCTCAACGGACCTATGTAATTTACTGAACGACATTTTGAATTGAAATATTTGTAAACTTTATGCACGTCCTTACTCATTAACAACTTGTTTTCTTTAATCATGTGAAAGTTCGATATTTCTTTGTGACATTCTTATGCACATAAATTCTTACCACCAATTCGGTTACGCTTTCTTCACAACTTCTTCTTTTTTAGTAATAGTACACGAATATGTCGTGGATAACGAAATGGGGAAATCCGTCTAGTAACAAAGGGAACGAAACGATACATACAGCTACGCAAAATAGAAGCAAATGAATCCCAAACATCGTTTAATGAATCGAGTCCCAAAAGCATATCATTCCAATTTTGTATTTTCAAGTACTGCCCAAACTCATACCAATTTGCTTTCTTAAAATTGTAAAATCCACTGGCTCCTTATGTATGGTTGGTATCTAAAACGACACAGAAGTCAACAGAACAGTGGTCACTGGTCGAAAAATTTTCCGTAACAGTAACATTACAGACATCTGAACAAGACGTGGAAGCACAAATATCGAGAACGTGGTTACCATGAGTAGGATCGCGTACGAACTGCGAAAATGCACATCGAATAGTAAAATCTGGGAATGTGTTTGCTTGTGTACCAAGGGCGGTTAAGCTATTCCAGCATATTGTCGGGATGTCGAAATCACCTAGCAGAGTCACAGGATACGCAACTTGACATAGTTGCTCTAGAACGTTTGTAACAGCTACAGTAGAGTTGTCGCAAGTATTTGGTGGTCTATAACAACATATTATTGAGCGGAGCGAGGCGAAGCCGAGCGAAGCGTTTTTATTTTCTGTCTGTGACCAAAAAAGTCGATGTCCGTCCGTTCGTTCGTTCGTTCGGTCCGACGGATCTCAAGAACCACTGAACCGATTTTAAAAAACTTTTTTTGTTTGAAAGCCTATCATGTCATAGTGTGCACCTGATATTTGGGATTAAAAAATTTTGAGTGGTTAATTAGTAATTAGCTAATTAGTTAAGTTTATGCAGCTAAAATAGAGAATTTTGCAATATTTGTGATATTTATTGAAATAGAATCGTTTCGATCAAACCATTATAGGGTTTTTTGGGTCGAAGAATTCAAATATAATATTTTACCAATGATAAAGCCCTATGTCCTATGCAATGTAGTTATTTGAAGAACCTAAAATTGAGTACATTCGTAATGCCACAGCCCAAGCTCCGCTCACAAATGTAGTTCCACTACCGACAAGTTCTATGAACTTTTTTGAGATAAATGTCAACTGTAAGCATTTCGATACCAGGGACAACATTATGATGAATCCTGCAGTACTTTATAGACTCTTTAATCATTAGAGCAACGCCTCCACCTAGTCTAGATAATTGATCACAACGTTCAACATTATAAGGTGTCTCAAAACAAACCATACCTTCGGAATGTGAAGGTTGCAGCCAAGTTTCAGTCACAGCACAAAGAGACAAATTGTTTGTACTTAGCTGTGCATGTAAGTTATCTAACTTATTACAAAGACTTCGGGCATTCAATAGCTTACAGTTTAACACACTATGCTGTATGGGACTCACCCCTGGTATTCGTTTCCCAGGAAAAACGACGCATCAAAAACAAACTCACGATAATAAACACCTCTGCCAATTACACCATCTGGTTTGACAATACAGTCTTTATAACGAACAACCTTAACCTTGTCATATACAACAACATAACGAATACGAGCGGATTTAGACTGTTCATTGAGCTCATTGCATTTTTTTTGCGAAATAAATGACAACGACACAGTTCGTCAGACGACTTTGAACGACTGATATAAACGCTTGACCACATGGCAGATGAACGAAGCTTTGGCTCTTCGCTTAAGATGGAGCGTAAACAGTGAGATGAATCAAAGTGTACTTTAAGTAATTTTCAGTCTTTTTCCCCATTCTAAACACGTCAGCAACGCTAACACATTGATCCAGTTCAGCGCAGATTGATTTAACGACTGCTAAATCATCGTTTGACTCATCGACACCAATAAACACCGCGCTGCGGCGGTTTGCTTCATCATTCTGCATAGTTTCTATTTGATCTACTGTCACAACTTTTGCATTAACATTGCATTTGTGGCTGCAACTTCAGCCCACGACTTGTTATGAGACTCCTTTTTAGCCTCACAAATTTGCTCGACTTTTGTCGCTAGCGAATCCAATTTAGTAGCGAGTTTTGATACCAAGCCTTCTAAAACAGCTTGTTGAAACGTTTTTGTGGGGTTTTTACAGTTATATATTACAATAAACATTGACAAAATCATGGTCTAGTGTTGAAATGTCTATATCAGTACCAAATCTATAGATGGTATGCATCCAACTGGAACATTAAGAGCATTCGATACAGTTAACTGCATTTTTGTTTCATAAGCAGCACTTGTAGTCACCACGAGATGACGACCCTTTACGGTCGGGCATATCTTGGTAAAATTAATTATAATATAATGATCTAGCTATGTAGTTTTTTAGTTCTGAATGCAATTGGGTTAAAACCCAATGGTTAATTTTCTTGGGTGTATCGTGTCATTTTTCAATCTTCATAATTTTCGTGTTCCGACATGCGTATCTAAGTTGCTTTTACTATTATTTTACTTCTTATTAGTTAAGGCGAATTGAGTCACTCCATTTATTTTGTGATAGTACCTTAGTTCTTACTAGTTTTGTCTGCGAGGTTTCTCTTGATTTTAATATTTTGTTCGATTTACGCAAAGTGACGGTATGAGCTTTTTCGACTTGAGGACCTTGGTTAAGGCTATACCCAGAATATGTATCGGACGTAATCATGCACATAATATATACATATATAGTGTTCCTGCACGTACCCATACACACACTTTCACAGATATAGTGATCGAGCAGGAGGTTGGTCCTTCTTTTCTGGATCCTGCCGAGGAGGCGGGATTACTAGGCATAGTAAGAGCTAGTATACGGTAATGACAGACCAGGAAAAACGGCAGCCCACTTCCTAACCGGGTACTTTGGGTGGCATTGGTCTTTCACCCTTTCCGGTACCGTTTTCACAACCCGTTGGTAACCAGGCTGCCGCCACATGGGCTGCCCTATCGTCGAAGGCTGCATTGTTGTTAGTATGCTCTAGGGTAGATCATAATTACCGGAATTATGTCTTCGTGCAAGCCAGGGGTTAACCAAAGTGCAGGCCGAGAAATTTTACGCTTAGGGGGCTTGGCGGTTACGGTCCAACACCCACGTTCTATTTAGGAAAATCCTGTGCCACTTGTCTCCTTCACACTAACTTGGTTAAATATTTCAGATTATCGAATTTGGCGAGGTTACCAAGTATTGTTACAACCCTAATTGGATGTCTCCTTAAATGCATGTTCATACGAAATTATTGTCCCAAAAATTATGCAAAAATATAAAAATAGTTATAGCGTCATAATGCGACATGCGGGTCATATACTAAAATTTTCTATATCATTCGTTATTAGTGCGCTTGTTCTAGTGCATAATGCTAGTTCATTGTTAAGTTTTTTATATATAAGCTGTTGTTTGTGCTAACCATACTGCCGTGTATTTTCTAAAGTTTTTAGCTAACATCTAGTGGATAGATAGATAGATAGATACGTTTATTCGACAACAAAAATGTAATAGACAACAATGAACAGGCTTTTTTGGAACAATTCATCAGTATGTTAAGGTAACAATCAGTCTTCAAGCAAATTAGTTTCAAGCAAAGGAAAAAGAAAAAATTAAACGACCTGATAGAACTTTCCCTTGTGCTGAAAATAAAACAACACATAAAAATTGTTCCAAAAAGACAGTATATATATTGGGCAGATAAAGGACCATTGTGGGTGGTCACCTAATATGTCGACCCCTTAGATAGCAGCCTAAATCCAGTTTCTTTAAGTTGTTGTTAAATGCTATAGGAGATGCAATGTTAACGATGTTAGCAGGCAGCTCATTCCACATTCTTGTAAATCTGAAAACAAAGCTATTTTTAATGATTTCAGAAGAGGTGCAAGGTACTTTTAACTTCAACGCATGTGAACGTGGCCCCGAGTAGTCACTATACTGAAAAAGATCATTGAAGGGAATGTCCAAATGACCGTAAATAATTTTATGGCCGAAACAAATGTCAGCTTTCAGTCTTCGATATTCAAGACTCTCTAAACCTAACTCTGTAAGCCTATCAGTATATGACAAGTTGAATAATCCAGGAATTTTCTTCGTGAATCTTCTCTGAACAGCTTCAATCGTATCAATATCTTTTAAAATAGAGGGAGATCAAACTGTTGAGGCATATTCTACTATTGGGCGAACAAAACTTTTAAACATTTGCAGGAGGAAATCCCTGTCTCGACATTTAAAAGCACGAAAGATATATGAGCTTACAATATGAGCCTTCTTACCAGTTTTTTGACAATGATCAGAAAATTTTTGATCAGATGATAGCAAAATTCCAAGATCGTTGACAACTGTTGTGCATGAGAGCACATGGGATCCGAATGTATATGTATCTGCTTGATTCGTGCGACACCCAAACACAAAGGTAGTACATTAAGTTAGAGCGATTGACAGTTGCCATGATTGTGCCCAAGCAAAAATCCTATCGAGGTCAGATTGAAGAGCAGCTGACAAAGAATATTTATCAACGTCTGTATAAATTTTAGCGTCATCGGCGTACAAAGAAATATGACAATTTACATGATCAGGAAGATCACTAATGAAAATAAGGAAGAGAAGCGGTCCAAGTACAGATCCTTGCGGAACACCACTGGTAACACTTCCTGTGTAGGACGAGACATCGTCAACAGAAACGATTTGAGTTCTACCTGAAAGGAAAGCTTTGATGCAGTGGTACAGAATGCCGTTAATACCGTACTTGGATAGTTTAAACAAAAGTTTCTTATGACAAACCGAATCAAAAGCTTTTGCAAAATCGATATAGACTGAGTGAACTTCTTTACCAAGACAACGTGCTTTATACCACTGAGAAATGATTGAAAGTACGTTAGTGACAGTAGATCTTTTTGAAACGAAACCATGCTGTTGAGGACGCAATAAATTATTAGATCTAAGAAACACCATTACTTGATCTTTTATAATGCGTTCTAATACTTTACATGAAGTGGATGTTAAGCTTATTGGACGATAGTTTACAGGATTCGAGTTAGCGCCTTTACGTTTGTAAAAAGGCAACACCCTCGCATGTAGCCAGTCGTCCGGTAAACATCCGTCAAGCAGAGATGCAGAGAAGATAATATACAAAGGATATGCAATCGACGACGCAGAACGTTGCAATAAGAGATTGGGTATACCATAACGACCATGTGAAATCTTAGGCGGTAGTTTAGACAGTGTGCGGTGAACAATATCCACAGTAAGAAGAATGTCAGACAACTGTTCAGACGTCTGTTCAGTAAATTCTGGTAGGGTACCATCGTCTTTTGTGAACACAGAGCAAAATTGATCTTGCAGGGCGTTAGCTTTGTCTTGACTATCATTGATGATCAAGTCTCCTAGTTTTAATGTTGGAACCTTGTTGGGAGAGTTGAGCTTAGAATCCACATACTTGAATAGCGTCGATAGATTAGAAATCTGCAAAACCTTAGACTCAGTGCGTCTGGTTTCCTGGTGCGCAATATCGCGCGCTTCTCTGGCGTAATTACGGTATCGAATGCGATCCGAATCACTTCGTGATATCTTGAATTTCATCCACGCCTTTCTCTTCAAACGATAAGCCTTCCGCAGGCGAACTGAACCTTGTTTGTGAAGAGATGAAAGATTAACTTTAGGAGTATATTTTTCGATGCCGATCGATAAAATGTTTGAAAAAGTTTCCCAAAGTTGATTCACACTAGTACAGTCACTAAAGAGAGAGTCCCAGTCGATGGTGGACAGAAACAAATTCAGATTTGTGAAATCTGTCTGCCGAAAGACATAATGAGGTGCGCGTGGTAAATCTCTAGGGGCTGTCATGTTCAAGGAAAAAGATATACTGTTATGGTCGCTAGTTGAAAAAGGCTCAGAAACGGATAATAGCTCAATAATGTTAACATCAGTTACTAATACTAAGTCTAAAACACTATCATTACGTGTCGGTTGCGTGACTAGCTGTTGAAGTCCTAAAGAAAAGAATGTTTCCGCAAACTTGTGTGAAGTCTTATCGAGACTTTTGCTACAAAGTGAGGGCAAATTAAAATCTCCAAGTACAAGCATAATTTTATCTTTATAGTGATAACTAAGTTCATTAATAAGAAGTTCATCAGTTTCGACTGTACTTAACGGTGACCGATAAACCAAGAATAGTTTCAATATCTTGTATCCAGAAGTGACAGTGACACAAAGTGTTTCAATAAAACCATTATAACTATTATTTGAAACACAACTGGCATTGATATTGTCTCGAATAAAAATCAAACAACCACCATGAAATCTATCTGTTCTATCTGATCGAAAAATTACGTAATCATTTAACTCAAAAAAACTGTTAAGAAAGTCACTAGTTAACCATGTCTCTGTGATAAAAATTATGCCAGGCTTTAGTTCCGATACAAGATATCGTAGTTCATCTAACTTATTGCATAGACATTGAGCATTAAAATAGATACAGCTTATCGAGTTGGGGTTATAAACAGTAGCAAAACAACTTTCTAGTGCGTAGGTACCACCCATTAGGCTTTTGGGTGAGGCTGGTGCACGGGTACAATGGCACCGCGTGAGATTTTAACAGACTCACCGGCAGTCCGGCGACGTCTAAGTTCACAAGGAAGTTGATAGTCTTTATCGCGTTGTCTCTTAGTGAGATCCGGGCGGACAAAAATTTTAGTGTTCTCGGGTTTACCCAACGCTTCACGAAAACCATTTAAAAAAGACCGGCGAGACACATGAGAATTAAACTTCACTTTCACAATCCGATTCCGACCAGATTCAGGCTGGCCGGACCGGAAAGTTTCAGTGATATGAGAATAATCAATATTCAATTTCACACTTTCCCATTTCACAATTCCCCAACTTTCACACTACCGTCGAAAGCACGCACCAAATCGGCTGTATCTACCTTCCGATGTTACAATAACAGCGATGTACCACGATTATTGCGAGCAGCACCCTAAAATCAGCCCCGAGCTTTATCGGAGAAATGCGGCGAGCATGAACATCAGTTTCGTGCATTTGGGTAATGAACAGTGTGAACTTTGCATCGCGAATAAAAACATGTCGGTGAACAGACCGCTACACATGATTCAGCAGCTTGTTCGGACTACATTAAGCATAGGATGCACAAAGAACGCGCAGAGGATGCTAGAAAAGAGCATCAGGCGGACGTTTATAAGCAAAGCTCGGGTGATTCGCCTGAATGCAATGACCAGAGAAATGTTACAGTTTCTGCTGATCTTCAGAAAATAATACTGCTTCCCCGGCTGCCGGGAGTCAAATCCAGTTTGTTCATTCCGTGCGTTATTTTTCAACGAAACGTTTGCTCCCTTTAGAAAGCAAAAGTTAAGTGTCAAACCGATAGCGGTTATTTGGCACGAAGCCGTATCGGGTCGGTCGGCTAATGATATTGCCAGTTGTTTTTACAAGTGCTTGCTTCACCATGGCTTGGCGAAGTTAATCACAATATGGCTTGACAATTGTAACTTGCAAAATAAATATTGGCGACTGTGCACCATGCTCGTCACTGCGCTTAACTCGGGATATCTCGCTGCAGACACGATAAAATTGAAGTATCTGGAGAAAGGACATACGTCTATGTCCGCTGATAATATCCAGGCAGCTATTGAGAAGTCAGTTCGTCTCAGTTTGTTGCAGATTTCGCTCAGTTCAAGATTGTTGTGGAAAACAGCTTGGCTCATGGAGCGCTGGTTCCAGTAGAAATGCAGCTGAACGATTTTCGTGAATAGAAAGATCCCGTGCCGAAACAAGAGCGTCGAAGTTAACCGATGCGACCGAAGCTTCGAGACATTTGCCAGATCGAATTTCGAAAAAATGAGCGCCTCATGTCTTACCAACGCAGTTTTGTTGACAAAAATTACACTGAAATGGTTGTTATTATCAAAGATTTTGACTTGACGAAGCTACCTCCACGTCACACACAGTACCGGGATATTGACATTGAACGTCAACGCAAAATTATTAAGTATTTGGTGCCGCTTCTGTCGCCACCTGCTCGTCTGTTTTGGAATGAAATTCCAACGGTTGATGAAAACGATGCATCAGATTTCGATGAACAGGCTGAATAACAGTTTTTCGATGACTGTTAACATTTTATTTTGTTTCAATTATATCGTTATTTTGCTAACTTTTTCCGTTGTAACGTTTTGTATTATTGGGCATAGTGACAATGCTAAAAAGACGTATATATATGCTAAAATTCATCTTTTCTTAAAAATAAGGCGGCCGCTGAGATATCAAATTGTGCCATTTAAAACATCTATTAGTCATTTATCCATTCATGTCACAACCAATTTGATGAAAGCTCGTGCTTACGTACAGCTATACGAAGCACAAACATGTCAATAATCTCAAAAGTACATTCACCGTTGGACGACAGCGAGGCTCGTTCTTCGAACTCGCCACGGTACAGTTGCTTTCGGCACTTTTACTCGACCTCGTTCGAACAGGATATTTATAAAACTTTAGATCATAAGTAATTTTTAGCACACCATGGCTGAAGGGTGCCGAGTGCACAAAATCAGACCATGACTGAGTTTTTGATTTTCGTTCTTGAGAAACTTACCTCCAAGGTTTCGTATTACCGTCCATAGCCTGTGCTCCTTACCTAAATCCGTGATCTCAGTGTTAGTTTTATTTAATTTCTATTGTAGTTTTAATTCGCATGGCCAATATTCGTCATTAGTTTTTGTAGTTAATTGCTTAAATTGTTTAGATAAGATACATAACAAACCTAACCTCAGCGCTTCTGCTCGAGGCAATGACATGTCTAACCCTGAACTCGCGCAATTTCTAGCCCGTGGTAAAGGGATCTCCGACCGCTGGTAGACCGGTCCATCCATTTGGTGGCTGCTTCCCATCCTTCTTGATTTTATTTATATTTTGGTTACTTTTCGAACTCGCTATTTACTTCCAACACTTCCCATTTGGCCACCGTTGGTGATGTCGGCTAACGTTTTCGGTACAAACGTGCCACGGATAAAGCCGATAATTCCACACCTTTCACGGAAGCAACGTTATTTTTATCTCAATTTTCAAATTTTTTTCTCTGGTTAGTATTATTTCATAGTAAAATGATAAATGCCGATGCCTCTTTTTGTTTTTCGATTAAGGCTTTGGTTCTGGGGTTATAGGGTTTGAGGTATAGCACTTTCGTAGTTCCACGACCCAAAGTTCGTAAAATTGTTCTGACGTTTTGGGCGGGTGAAAAGTTTCAATCGGGAGTTTTTGGGCATGGGAAGCTCGTTGCCGGTGTTAGTTTTCCTCTGCGAAACATAGTTCCACGGGTACGAAGGTATGCCGCCCCATGGTTTCTCCACCCAAAATTCCTAATTTTATTATGGTTTTCTAGGAGGCTGATAAGGGTTGTACTTGGGATAGAAAAGTTTCGAGCATAGAAAACTTATTGCCGGTGTTAGATTTGTCCTAATCTGTGAAGTATTTGTGATATCCACATATAGCATATCGACGTATGCCATCGAGAGCTGATTGGCTCTACATGCAAAAGGCGTAGATGAACCTATGCCTCACTGGCCTCTGCAATCTTGATAGAGTTACTAGTATTTAGGTTAGCTAGCGATAAGTGCTAACGACGAAAGAATGTGAACAGCATTTGGGTGAACTGTTGGATTGGCGAAACCGAACCGACGGACTTCTGTGTTGCGCACCCACTAGGCTACCAGGGGTGATCCCGGACCAAAACCTCCCCAGGATCCCAAAAATTCCTAAAAACCCAATGTCTTCTGACATTGGATGTAGCTCCCATCGCAGATACCTGCTACTTAAGTATCTCTCGTTATTTTTCATTTTATAATTATTCAACTTTAACATTTTATATCAAATAATGCGTAACCGGGTCTGGTGATAGCTCTCAGATATAGAAGACCTCGCTATATCAGGGCGCCCGGGAATACAGGTTCCGAGCATTCATAGTTAGCAGACATTTTATAAAAATACCTACCTAATTTCAAATGTACTAAATTTTCGTTATAACAATAATCTGATTATAAAATTTAAAAGTATTACAAGTAAACATTTTTCAACCAAGTAATTTTTTATTTAAATTTAAAAAATTTAAAAGTATTACAAGTAAACATTTTTCAACCAAATAATTTTTTATTTAAAATTGAAAATAATTTTCTAACTAAATCTGTACCTGCCAACCTGTATCTACCGATCACCAATCGGTTGAATATAAGGAATAAAAATTTTTACTAGCATGCTGATTTTTTGGATATGTCAGTTGGGTTACATCTCAAATGCAACATATCGGTGAACATTTTGAATACCAATATCGATATTTAGATCAAACCAATGTATATTAACATCCGCTACTCTTGTTGTTACTTAGAAACAAACAGTAGTATATTCTGAAAATGACATTTTTGACGTTCCACGTTATTATTCTTTTTCAATTTTTCCTGGAAAATTCAGTTTTTTGACCGATCATCTAAAATCTATTATTTTGTGCTGGAGCTTTTAAATTATTGTCTGAATCATATTCAGATCAAATCGAGTTAGACACGCCGCAACGCTAACTGGTTCGAAACATTTAAAAATAGACTAGGCACGCGCCAAGAAAGGAAACTACCACGATCTCCACCGCCATAGTACTGGCCACACCTCGAACTTCACATCTTCTGGTGACGAATCCCGTCCCATTTTTTATATCCGATATCCGTCATAATAAATTCGCAGTCCAACGATACCCCACTTCAGGTTCTACAAAATAACATTTTGCCCTCGTTTATGTTTACGGATAGGGACTCCCGACTAAGCTGCGCCGCTTCTTTGTAGGTATGAGACGTGCAGTTTTTTACTCTAGGTTTGGCAGGAGCTTTTGGTAGGACATGAACTAACCAAATGTCAAGCAGATACTCCAGCTGGACTATCAAAATTTAAAACATAAGCTAGGTTATGCATTTCTCATCGATAGTCGAGCTGGACTATACATTTGTCACCCAGAGTTGACTCAAGCCCTTCTAATCTGCAAGCCATGCGCCTTACAGTTCGCGAAGCCATTTTTTGCGGGAAAACCCCGTTCCATATATGTTTAAAATTTTATTTGCTTGGAAAATAAAATAAACTAACATATATAATATAGGACTATGTTTACAAATATGTTCACAGTTTATATTGCTAAGCACTAGGTTCTTCAGAAAATCGCTAAACCACGCTCAACAGTTTGGTATTTCATAGCTATTAAGGTTTAGACACTAGTCTGCTAGTTTTTGCAATATCGCTGGTTCCAACAAGGGCCATTCGTCACTTTCTCGGGTGATCGAGTTTCATTTTAGTTAGTAAAGAATGGATTATTGTGGTTACTGACTTATTAACGACAGAAGATAGTCATATTCGACTTGTTATATTATCGGTGGAGCGGATCAGGTTTTACTGTCAGGAATAAAAGTAACAAAATTTTCATTTTCCTTTTCATAGCATAAAATTACGTCTTCAAGTTAATATGATCGACTCTTTAACTTTCTGTCATTTGACAGAGTCGCCTACGAATAGAGGAACCCAAAGACGCAACGCTTAGTTCCCTATATTGCGTCATACCCTGTTGTAGCAGTAAACGTGTAGGGACTTTACAGTCGGAACCGCTCGAGCAAACTGTACGGCCAAGAAAAAATAAAATCATTGAAAGTCCCTACAGCGTTTTTATACCTGAATATGACGCTAATACTGGTCCCACGCCAAGAATAGAAATAGTAAAACAAATAAGACGGTGTATCATGGGTTGGTTTGTCTAAGCTCTGTCTTACTACGAAGATTATAGCTGTAAGCTATATATATACGGCCGCAATTAACGTATGAGTGCGGATTGGTTCGATAGACTACTTCCATAACACATACAATTACTGTGATTGTTGCTAAACAATACGTTCTAACCGATGTAGGTCCACACTGACGTACAGGTTATATATAGTTCATTACAAAGCATAGCCGGTTACTTAACGATATTGACAGTTGCGTTACATATGTATATATCCGTACTTCTTGCCTAGCCTATACAACACTCTGGACTAGTAGCTGTCGGGAAACTTCCCGTATTTTCGTAGCGTTTCGATACACACATAAGACAGCGCGATCTGGACTGAAATAATTGCTATATCTAGGTGCTAGCGACGATACTAGTCAGTCCCAGACTGAGTAATTCAGCTTTAGCTTAGCACTCTCATGGCCGAATCAAATAAAGCGAACGCAAAAGATCAGTTCGAAGAGCAAGTACACTTCGCCTTCAGTTTCGTACTTGGTTCATGATTGTTTTAATTTTCCACCCCAGTTGGGCTACGGCCTGATATACTCAACATAATTCCGATTATTGAATGAATCCCCTCCTCATATATATAACGGGAATATATCCGCAACCTGTTGTGTTCTATGGGTCTTATTAGGCCACATTATAGAGTTATTAACTCTTTATGTATAACTGCACATAGTGTAATTCTGTTTTGATTATTTACGCTACAGGGATTGGACGTGCCAAAATGGGTATTCAATGGGTCCACGAAACCCAAAATTCACTAAAACGGCAATATATCCGCAACCAATCATTTTATAGAGCAATTGACCCTCTATATACTGGCTAGTCCAAAGGGGGGGCGGGGTGCCCGGCATTTTCGGCTATTCCCCGGCAAACGGAGGTACCCCCCGGCTCCAGTCTTAAAAGCCTCCTGCTGAGAAAAATAAGTGTCTAAACGCGATAAAATCTTGCAAAAAAAATTGCCCCTCCCTGGCAAAATCCTGCACCCCCCGGCAAAATCCGGCACAGCCCGACAAGTATTACTCGTTTCTGGAACAATCTTCCGAGTGATGTGGTTAACGCGCCATCTTTGTCATCCTTCAAGCAGACGCTGCACGCTTCAAATCCTTCGCCGTTATTTACTGTATTTGTGCCTGGCCTGCATCACAAGGTTTAGCCTTACATCCGCGAGGCTCAAATCGCGACATGTACTGGTTTCTTCTACACCTGACACAATTCTCTGGAAACCAAGTCACCGAAGAAAATAACCAGTACCTTGTCGAAGAAGGTACATATAAGTGAGCCGCTCCCACCCACGGCTATAATTTCCGAGCTTTGGACTACAGATATAAATGTGCTTAATGTGATACAGTTGTCATTATTTACGTTGCAGAGTTGGGTCAAAATGGGGCACATAAACAGCAATATCTCCGTAACCCTTCCAGCTATAAGAGTGTTCATCATTTTGTGGAGCACTTTATCCTCTAAGCAGTTGCACGTCCTAAATGCCTTACTTCTATTAAAGCAGCGTGGCTGATATTCGGCTCAGTTTGCAAGTTGATGCTGAATATAAATGGGCCCCTATACGTCTCTCTAAATTACACATTCAACACATAGAATTCATTACATTGGCGATGAGACAAGCTACTAGTATTGCTGATTAACATTCGATTACAGACGCTCTTTATTTCACGTATTTAATGCCACTAATTCGAAAAGTATTAACAGTTTGATCTGATCTGATTTGTGGTATATAGATTTTTGAGTATTAGTAAAAATTTCAATATTAAATCATGGAATGGATGTACGACGGTGCCCAGAACCAGCTCAACAACGAGGATTACCTCCTCGGGAAAAAGATTGATAAAAATTTCGAAATTAATTCAAAGCAGGCGATCGCCGAGCCAAAGGCTTTAATTGATATTATTTCTGGTAAGCGACGCGTTACCTTACTCTTTATTACATTTTCCGTAATCTTTTACAACTTACTCAATCTTGCTTTTAATGTCAATATAACAATATAAAGATACTGTGTATAAGTTAAGGAACTAATTTACCAGCGACTGCGTCTATACAACGTATTGAGAGCATTCACATAAACGTAGTCGCTCAAGTAACGTTCTCAATACATGCAACATGCTGTAACGTGGTAACACAATATGGCGCACACCGGATGTTACGGTCCGAAATTTCAATAGTATTTTTACAGATTGTAAAAACCATCAATATATACCATGAATTCCTGCAATTCTATCGTAATGGGCCGTTTACACAGTAATGACCCCACTGTATGGAACTTTTGTCTCCTTATATATGGTCGCGACACTACCGTATAGACAGTAAGTGTTACACCTTCATCGTAAATCAATTCCTCAGGGTATACGACACAACTATAATTTATTACTACATTTTTAGTTTACTACGGTGTGACATATACTTTTAACTACCATTTTCACCAATAAACGGTAACGCACACTGCTTGTGGCTAATGCGATATATGTATATATTATTACAAAGTAGTTGTTCGTTCATGAAAATTTATAAAGTTATATCTAGAAAGATGCACGTTGAGAACACAATATGCACAGCACCGTCAATAAAACACTAAATAGGGCTCAGTGTCCTTGGTACCATCCGAAAATGGCAACACCCTTACGAAAAAAGCTAACTACCCTTACGAGAAACATGGGGACCTCTAAGACACCATGGTGTCGAGGTGTGCCTGACACTGTGTGGGTTACATTGGTTCCAAGCGTTGTGAATATTATAACGGGAAAGCCGCATAATATAATATCATCTTTATGTGGAGCCGCAAATTGCTGAACTACAGGCTAATACATGTTCGAAATCGTAGTGGCCGCGGAATTGAACAAAACATTAAGATTGTCAACAGAATTTAGTCTTGAAAATATGACGGAGGTTCTGCACAGCTTTTAGATAGGACCTGTTTTCCTACTCAGCAAACAAAACTGATTGGAGTAATAAAAGTAATTTACTTGTGGTGGCGACATGGCGTCCCTCGGTCAGGTGCTGAGAAAAATTTTGGATTTCCTCAACTGAAGCAGTCCTAAATCACATTGAACAATACATCCAGTCACGCCTATTTATCGTTAAATATATTTCCTAATTTGATCGGATAATATTCAAAATTATGTTATTTCTTAGAGCCTAATCTGTTGACGTGATGTTAAAGCGGGTCCAGTTGAATAGATTCTATTTCCAAATGGCAAGTTAAGATATTTATTATACAAGAGTTCAGATGAAGCTTAAAATGCGAGAATATCGCGAGTTGTTACCCAACAAAGAGCTATAATATTCTATTTGACGATGGATTATCTATTATTTGTATTATCGATCGACCAATTAAGTAATAATTATCCGAATTTCGTCTTGCCGTCAGTTAACTACTTAATGTTTAAATTTCAGAAAAGCGTTCAACTAAACCGGATACCGTCCGCAGTGTATCGCAACTGGAAAAAATACGACAGGTGGATCCGCTTGTGGCTATAAAGTAGGAAGATAATATTACTGGTTTTTCATTTCGAAACATATATACTGACTTCTCTAAAGTGGAGGGTGAGTGGATGAAATTTTTTAGCACTCCCTTGCGGATGCACCCGGTTGGGACCATCTTGTAAAATTTTAATTGCCCCCTTAACAAAATTTTTGACTTCTCTCCAGGTAAAAACACCCCCAGATGACATAAAAAATTCTCAAAATTTTTTTGCAAAAATCCCTTTCCGAAGTTAAAAATTTGACTAATTTCAGCAAAAAATAATTGAAAAGTTGCTTTTAACCTCAATGAAGACATTTCCGTTTCGGAGCCTACTTATTAACAATTTATTTTAAAATTTTTCGCTGAAAAATATAAGAAGCAGACATCATATCGCCCAATATCCCAAGTACGCGTGATGAGTTGGTTGTCGATTCTGCAATTAAAAAAACAAACAGGCAATCTCTATCCCTCACGAATGAATCTTTCGGGGTCGCTAGATCCCTGGGAGGGCACCAGAGTTGTGTATCAGCTTTTGGAGGCAAAAGATTAAGCGTTCACGGCTTTAGAATCAAGCGAACTCCAATATTCGACAACCTTGTGGACCAAGAAATATTTGCAGGCATCACAACGCGGAGTAGTTTGTAGTCTAAGTTTCCAATTATGACCACGCAGTCTATTATCTGTAGCGAAATCATCCCTCGTCTAAATCCAAAAAACCATGACACAATTGATAAAACAAAATAAAATCAGTCTTGGTTTCAAGACACTGAAGACATAAACGTATCAATGTATGGAAGAAGTCTTTTGTAGAGCACAATTTACATACATTGCAATTGGTTGTAAAAGAAAGTTTTGTTAAAACCGACTAGTGTTAGTTGGTGTATGCGAGGTTTTTACTTGGAAATGGGAGTACGCGAGCCCGTTCAGCTGAGGCATCGTATAATTGCAATCATCAGTCATCAATATCTAGGTTGAGAAATATTTCTTCCTAAAATGGTGGACCAAATTTTGCCAAATTTGGTATGTTTGATCTATAGCGTGCGTTATGAAGTTGGGCATCAGAAGTTGGTTGTATTTGATCCAGCCACCCCGCCCCTGCCTGTTATTGTCACATTTACAATGTTCTTATTAGTTTACTATTAAATTGCTGGGAATTTCTTTAAATGATAACAATTGCAATTAGGCTGTTTTCCACGAGGAATGTGTCACACCACGAAATATATTTGCGTGAAATCACATACACTTGATTGGTAAAGACATACAAATAAAGCATAAGTATAATTACGAAACACACACCTACATTTATACGTACTCATGATAGAATATGTACAGTACACATAATATAAGATGACACCAGTTTTGAAATATTTCCCACCACGATTTTTTACCATGGGCTCATGAAGAAGTGTGACATGTTTAAATTAGGATGTATTGTCAGGGAAAAACATTAAAGACGCTCAGAGAGATGTCACATTTCTTTACAAATGATAAACACAGAGTTACTAAAAATATCAACTGTAAACCAAAAGTTATACTTAGAAGAACTATTTAGAAGTTGAACTTAGAAGTAAAATTTCAATTATATACAGTTTGTAGATAGTCTTGATTTTGCAATCGTACTTAGTCAAAGTACTACTTATTTAATAAGGGCGCATCGAACACTTGTTTTTGTTATTGTAAAGACTGAATGGAAATTCTGGTTTTCTGTAAAGGATGCAACGTTTTGCTTGCCTTCGATATTTTGAGTGAAATAACTGACGTTAAGCATGAACGAATGTTGAAAAATATTTCCGTCAAGTTTCTATATTCTGCTTGTTTTCGATATTTTAGTAAATGAAATGACTATCAAAGAGCATGAGAGAATATTACTAGTCAGTAGTGGAACTACATTTTGTGAGCGGAGCTTGGGCTGTGGCATTACGAATGTACTCAATGTACTTTATGTTCTTCAAATAACTACATTGTATAGGGCTTTATCATTGGTAAAAATATTATATTTGAATTCTCCCACCCAAAAAACCCTATAATGGTTTGATCGAAACGACTCTATTTCAATAAATAACAAAAATATTGCAAAATTCTCTATTAAAATTTTTTAATCCCAAATATCAGGTGCACACTCTGACATGATAGGCTTTCAAACAAAAAAAAGTTTTTTAAAATCGGTTCAGTGGTTCTTGAGATCCGTCGGACCGAACGAACGAACGGACGGACATCAACTTTTTTGGTCCCAGACAGAAAATAAAAACGCTTCGCTCAATAAATATCTTTCCATTGGTGTTTTATGTTCTGCTTAGTTTCCATATTGCCGTGAATTAAGAAAGGCCTTCAGCGAATACATTGAATGATTAAGCGTAAGGGGTTTAATGTTTTGCTTGTTTTCGAAGTAAGTGAAATATCGAAGGGCATTGTTTTGACAGAAAAAGCATTTTTCAGTGTAACAAACTTATTAAAATTAAAAGTATTAAAGTAAACTACTTTGGGGTTTCGTCTTCAAATTTAGACAACCTATTCGGAGAAAATGTGATGGGGATCGCACGAGGGTAGTTCAAATATATGCCACGACGGTATATGTACCAGGCGACATGAGATGCTGGGAAGTATCTGCGGTCCCGCGTCTGAAAAACAAGTTTTTCTAATAACGTAGAAACTGTAGGAGCTGTCGAAACAAATATATACCGGATTAGCTGAGGTTTTATTTTTAGTTGTTGCATTGCGGTGGGTTTGGTTCACCTTGTGCAATTGGAAAATTTCGGCCGTTCGGCGTGAGGTATTGTTCCATATTGAGATATTGTCCACGTTTCCAATATAATCCCTTGATTTTCTAGATAAGATGCAAGACATATGGCAGTTTAAGAAACTTTTTTCGTGTGCTTAAATCGGTGTTTTGAATAAAAAAATCGTTGAGCAGTGTTCTGAAGACAGCTTCCTGACAGTCGCGGTCTTCAACTGTACCTCATTGACAATTATTCCTTTTCATGTTGGTTAGCACTAGTGTTCTCACCGTAGTATCCGAGCATACCTACGTCGTTCATTGAATAAACGGTCAATGTTACAGAACTGAAGAAGAAAAGATTCAGCGTGAAATGTTCAGCAATCCGGCGAATTTGAAAATCTTACAAAGGATTGTAAGTCTTGTAAATTAATTTTTTTCGGTATTTACAACGGTCATTTTGGTATACGAAATTTTCTGCGGCTCAATGTAACGATACTGCTACTGTCTTCTCCGTTCGCTCGAAATTTTGTCCGGCGGCATGATCTTGGGGTTCAGCCGGGAATCAGCGGAACACAGATTTTTTCAAGGGCTATTCAATAGGAGACTACTCTCGGTTCAGTCGGGCATTTCGATGTCTAAATTATGCTGAAAATTATTTTGTATTTTTAATGAAAAACACCGAAATAGTTAATAAGCGTCCTCAGAAATTCAGCAAAAATGTACGAAATTTAGGAATCTTTTAAGTTATTTTCACCTAGATTAATAGTTTGAAACTTTAGAAGGTATTTTTTGAAAATTTTTTATTTTTGTGTCAACTGCGTGTTTTATGTAGGTGAAAGCCATTAATTTGACAGGGCTAATGAACCATGGCAAATCCAAAATATTGCCACTAGCTAGGAACTGGGGTACACATGTTTTTGCTAACGGAAACCCAAAATTCTTAAGCGACCCAGGTTGAAAAATTTTATGAAGCCAGGTTTAATGATCCAAGTGGGCTACTTTTGTTTTTATGCATTGACAATCGTGTTGTTCAAAAAATATATGATAAATATCATACTAAGATGTTTTCAGCTAGCCTATGAGATAATGAAGCGAGTGTGAACTAATTTTTGGTCTTATGCACGGAGATGATTGCCTATGCGAACCTTGGCGTAACAGTTCTAGCAATGCGTCAACGTGATGACGTGGCCAAACCAGACCATACGTCTGTGTTTTAGAATCGCCGGTATCTCATCTAAGGTTCCCGTATGAACGAAGTGAGGGTTACCCGTAAACTGCTCCACGCCAACCCACCAACAGGTTGGAAACGACCCTTGGGTGGTGTCCGCAAAACGTAGATGCGACAACTAATGAAGGACCTTTCGGCGCGACCCTTCCAGAACATATCTCGCTTAAACTATAGGAACTGGCAGAAGCAATGACGTTATGAAGTCTCTCGGGCAGCTATGGATCGTGAACATTTCCGAAGTCTAGTGACCATGGTATCCGGCATAAGATGATCACATCAAGCCGAACAAACAAAAAACAAACAAACGTGATGACGACTTTATTTTCTGTCGGCGATAAGTGACCTAATATAATCAGTGTTTATTCCTGTTAATTAGCAAGTAACCGACTATCTTCAAAGATCCTGCAGCCACCGACAGATTAATCTTGTAACGGCTGATGGATGACAATACCCGGTAGTCGCAGCGCCAGCTATAAAAATTTAGGGAAGAACCGGCTTTCTTATGTCGGCGAAAAGGAGATTCAAATGCCGAAGAATGACAGATTTCTAATTCTAGTTAAATTTCCAATCAGATATAAGTAGTATAAGACCCCTTTTGGGGACAGCCGTTTTTGTGGTCCCATTGGGAACCTTTTCTGAAACTGTCAAAATGTTCTGTTTTTACATAGGATTTCGCTACAAATGCCAGTCAAAAACTAGAATTAAAGTGATTATAATGACCTTATATTCAGAATTCTCGAAAAGCGCTTGTGAGATTTAAAATTTTCATTACTATATGGCATTACCTAGGAAAATCCGAAATGTTTCATCATAATAACGTTTAGCTTACATGTAGATTAATTGTGATCATACAATATTGCGACCATATGGCGTTGTAGCATCGTGACTCACGAATCCGCATTGTCATCGTTGCGCTCAAAAAATTTAACAACATCGAATGTTCGATAATATCTTCAAATGTTGGATCAAATATATAAAATTGCCACCGGTGAAATCTGTGAAATTTCCTATAACACAGGAATCTATATTGTTACTCATGGTCAATTCTTGTGCAATAAAAACCTTAAAAAATTCATTTTAAAATTCAAAAAGTGAATTATCATGATCCACAAAGAAAATATCCTCATTGAAATACTTTTGAAATCCAACAGAAGTTAACTGTGCAAAATTATGTATATATTGTATTACTTTAACCATTCTTGAACTTCACGTTTTGCAAATTCCGATCAATATCACAAATGACTTCAACTAAAATTAGATTTTCGGCGATAAGTAATCGACTATGTTCTTTATCGTAACCTACAGTACTAGCCAGAAATGAGTATTGCATTTCGAACGAACATCGAACAAAGATTAATTTTTTCTGAACAATCTTGAACACTTATCGAACGTGTTGAGAAATTATGTAATTTAAAATACAAAAATCTAAATTTGAACAAATATATAATTTCTCGAATGAACAACTTATTTCTGACGAGTACTGTATGTTGAACAGTGCTCACCAAACATTTTAGTGCTCGGCAGTATGCTTGTAAGCTGGCACTTTATTCGACTTAAATCATTTCCTTCAAAAACCATAGTTCGATCAAAAATATTATTTTAAATAACTTTATTCGCTCAGACTTTGTTTCAAACAATATTCCTCAGACACAACAAAATTGTTATTTATTTTTAGGTGGAAAATCAAATAAATCACACTTCCATTAATTATGGAACAGGAGTAATAGTGATTATATACATTGTCTTAGAAAGATCATATATGGATTTTATGGAAAACATAAGTAACTTAAGCTTAGCATCATTTTTGATCTTTAGGTGTTATTTCTTCAACAAGAAAATATTTTTCGAGAGCTGCCCTATTTTTCTTAATATTATTCTATATATTGATGGTTCCATAATTTTCCAGAGTTTTAAGACAAAATCACTTTTTGTTGGACGAATGTTCGTTCGGAAGGCAACTCTAATCTCTGGTTTTTAATTAATCTTTCAGTAAACACTACTATCATAAAATAATTTAGGATTTGGAAACGCAAAAAATACATATATTTGTGAAACATTTTTATAAAACAGGCAAAAAATTTTACTGCGAATAAATTTTCGTACGCATCAGGTATTTAGGCATTTTTTTGTTAGTATTCTGACAATGATTTATCACAGCCAAAAAGTTCAACAACAGTTTCAATCGAAACAAGGTACAGAATCTTTGCTGGGTCAAGGCTGTGTTTGAGTGAAATGAACAACAGCTGGCCCACATATATTGTTCCAAATTTCGATAACTAGGAACGCCTTTTTCAGTTAAATCAATCACTTGAAATTGTTGTTCTCCAGCGCAATACTCGAGAAACAATTTTTGTTCCACGCCTTTTGTGAAAATTCGATCGTTGTCCTGGAGCAGTGCGAGCACATGTTTCATTGCATCGGTAGGAGACAAATATTTGTTTGCCATAATACCGTGTGTTCCGTTCATGTTCATCGATGAACTAAAAGATTCTACAAGAATCAATTAGTTTTGCATGTTGCAAAAAGTGGAATATATCCGTACCTTACTTGATTAAATACATTTTTGAATTTAAATTGTCGTAAATCAACTTATATGTTTAGTGGAGAACATTGACATATGTGTAGGTAAATTCAATTTGATCCGTGCTCAGTGCGATTAATTTTGATTTTGTGAATTCTGTGTTCGCCGGAAATGAGTGAGTTCTTTAGATGTTTATGGAGAAAATTTAAATTTTGTGTGACACGTGTTTGAATTTTGTTTGAAAATTCTTACTCTTTGATGTGTCAACCGGAATGCAACACTCATTTGTTGCCAAAAATCTGTTTACTAAACTATCGTACTTGAGACTCGAAATTGGTTTAATGCTCAGCAAAAAATTTTCACATAAGACACACGAAAAGGAAATGCTCAACCTGAAAACCCTGCGAAGTCTCAACTTTACGTGAAAACCAATAGCATGTGTGGCCAGTTAACCCAATAACTAAACGACAAGATGCTAACATTAAAGTTGTAGTTGTCATCGAATATCATAATACTCTTTCGCAAACTTTCTCTACCAATTTTGTCGGACCTCGAATCCGTTGGTTCAGATCTGAAAATCCAGATCCGATGCGACCTCAATACACACAACGATAATACATCTGTAAATGTCTTCTACAAGATGTTTTCTAAACTTATTACAAAATTTATAAAGCACATAATTTTATATTTTCAGTAGTTTGAGCAGTGAAACTGACTGCATCATATACAAAATTTTTGGTTTGACATACTGAATCTTCTCGTTATGAAAACCATTTCTATGAACAATGATGCATGAGTAAACATAACGTGCCCCCCCCTACAATCCTCTTTTGTCATTACCGATTTTCAATCACTATTCGGTGTTCTGCAACAAACTATCAGGAAAATTTCAGAATATTCATTTTTGCACTAATTTTTGTTTTTTATAAAAAAATTGAATTTATCTTCACCGGACAATGGGATTGCGTTTGCTTTTGATTAAAGAGGATGGTAATGCTCGTAGCATAAGTTTACTCATGCATAATTTGGTTTAAATATAAACAAGAAACCAGGATAGATAAAAGATTAGTTTTAGCCAACTTTTGCACTACTGTTATGTGGGAAATAGCCTAAGATGCGTGCACCCAAATGCTTAAAATGTTATGCTAGGATCAACTAAATTTTTATCAGAATCAATTCCAGCATCAATAATTCTGTATCGATTTAAATCGACTAGAAATGATTCTACTTTTTTAGAATACATTCTACTTAGTCTAAATTGGAAGGCTGCACGCCTCCCCCGCACCAATTAGTTATTTTTCTAACACAAGGTTACCTGGTCCATAACTAGAATTTGATTCAAATGAGGAAAACTCTAACTATATCAAATTAATTTAATTCTGCCAGAATTAGATAAGTTTATTTTATTCTAGAAAGTTTCCTTAAAAATCTATTGGTAAAGTCGATTCTAGCTTCATTTTTTACCATCTCGCTGCGCACATCTTACATCAGTTCCCAAATTATATGTAAATCAAACTTATTTTTCTTACTTGAGACCTTTTTTTGTGACAACGATAACTCAGCTTCTGTAACAAGACATGGGAACGTGAAATGTTCAATACGGTTTTGATCGATGAAATAAGCAGAGGCCTCGGTAGTAACAACAAGACCTGCTCCAATATTTGGCGAATTCGTCGTAATAAAAGCCATTAAATGAGGTAACCAAAATCAAGGTAAAGTTTTAAGTTACGTGACTTTTTGAAACGTCTGCGAAAGCAGTAAAAATTGTGAATTACGCGATGGCGTATTTCTCTTTGACAAACAACACACAGAACCATTTAATAACAGTAGTTGAAATTATTACTTATATACCAATCCTACACCGTGTTTACGAACGGTGACTGGTATACATACCCAGCACGAGCTAGCATGAAAACGTCAAGGACGACAATAATTGCAATAATACTTACACAAATTATTTTAAAAAAGGCCCATAACGTGATCCAAATCAATGAACAATAGTAACATGAAGTAACAAGCAACATAAGATGATTATGATGAAATTAGCGATTTCAACGGTTCGCGTTGTTCAAATAACTGCATTAACAACAGCTTAAGCAGATTAGTTAACATACATTTAGTACCTACAGTCAATAGCCGAAAAAAGAAAGACGTTAATGCTAGTGTATTTCATATCACCAAAAGATATGAAAAATCAAATATTTTGGTCCGATTTCGCAATATTTTAGCTGGAAAACAATAGGATCAGGAGCTATTATATTAAAACAAAAATCATAAGACTATCTTCAAAAAGCGTCATTCTATAAAAGTAAACAATAATTTTAATATAAAAGGACTATCAGAGTTGTCTAGCAGAAGTTGGAGAAGCAACCGAACTATCAGAGTGCTATGAAACGATAGAAAGAATTCGCGGAAAGGTAAATGTCTTTAATATATCATTTCTCAACACTTTGGCAGCTCCAAATTTTAAGCAAATTTCGAAGTTGAATGCTTATAAATTGAAAATATACAATATATATACGCTTTAGGGTTTAAAAATTACCCATACGATGCATCTTTTGAAAAACATCAGTCACTACAATTTTCACTGAAGTTTACGATGTTGCAGCAATTTTTAAAGAAACAGCGTTAAATTTCGGTTTAACTTGTTTAAAGTCAACGAGTTTGCAAACGATTACACACTAATTTCCAAATATAGAACATCTTCAATGACCCAGAAAGGTAAAACATTTAGTAATACACGAGTAAACTTATACAGTTTTGCTGCTAATGAATCAAGTTGCAGTCTACGCAAATTGCACAAGTTCTACGCTAACACAAAATGCTAAATAGATATTTCAATATTGATACGAATACACAACCAACAAGGCACAACGCTAAAGGATCTGCTTCACTGCACAACCTATTATAAACAAGTTATAGGGAAAACTTATCACGCAATTTAACACTAAGTATATATATAGAAATTAAGCAATCAAAACAATGCATTAAAATAAGTTCGATAACAAGTGAATCAAGGCACACAACCTGCCATGGTTAAAACAGCATAAGCTCAAGATAGAAAGCCAAACATTTTTGAACACCTTCATCAGCTCACCACTTATATGAGCTTATTTTTACCACTTCGCGTAACACGACTTATATTTTTGTCAGTAGTAACGTCCTTGCTGATGTTACCACTATTTTTTACACGCTTAGACTTATCAGATACAGCAGCGCTGCCACAGTCATCTTTACTACCTCGCTCATCACGGTGCACGTCAACTGTTACTGTGTTTTCTTCTATGACCATACACGCACGGCTAGCTTGACCACTTTCTTTTTGCTGCTCGCAGGTTTCACCCGAAGTAGTGTTACTGTTCTGCTGTCCGATACCTTCACTGTCGATCACCATAGTATTGGTACGATCCTGTTGCTGTATATCACGAGATGTGTTAGGAATCCAAGAACGAAAGATATTTCGAAAACGGTCGACCGTTCATGGTTCGCTAAAATAGTATTAAACAAAAGGTTCTAGTAACTCGATATTTAAGTTTTAAGAGTTACATAGATTATTGGAGAAAACAACAGATATATATGTAGTAGATACATATTTGTTGAAGGGACCACTGAAATTAATGCTATACATTGCAAGCTAGGAACACTTTCAGTCCGATTGATACCTAGATTCTACAGTATCACGGATAGCATAAAATTTGAGCAGTGAAGGGAGGTTGGTCGCATGAACCTAACTCAATGCGTGGATCAGGGCGAGAGTGTTGTCGTTTCTTTGCACCATGTGCACTTGTCGACCCCTGTGAAGCCACATACTAAGGACGCGACAGGAACACATCACAAGAGGCAAACTTGTGATACTTCCGACAATTTCAGACAGTGGAAGACATGTCAACTTCACTGCATTCATAGCTTTGTTGACCCTCCCATCTCGATTTATTTATTACATTCCGTAAAGTGTCCAATATTTGCTGTGGTCAACAAAGCTATGGATATGAGACGCGCCACGCTGAGATGTCTCCCGTCTTCTATTGAAATGTTGAAGTTTAATCGTTATAAGGTTAACTATGTTGCCCAGTGATGAATATTTGCCGAAGCTACAGCCAGACTAACGGGGCGAACAGATGTCGCTATCCGCTGGGGGCCGAGGGAATTTTTTCTGATCTGGATAACAACATAATGAGCCTTATAATCTTTTAAACTTCAACACTCCAATAGTGGACGTAAAATAGGATAGGGTGCTAAGAAAATAACCTTTACAGTTCAAAGCAGAGACCAAATCCAGCAAATACTGAGAATTTCAAAATTTTGAACTTTTGGTCACAACTCTTTCGGTATGTCTTTTGCACAAAATCAAAGAATATTGTCTGACATATAGGTAATCAGAGTAGAGGAATTCAAATCCACTATAATTTGCGGAATACAAAATTTCTTTCACATAGATTTTTTGAGCCAAGATAGTTTGATTTTACCTAAAGTAAGGTTATTACTTGTCTATGCAGATGGTGCGAAGTTCAAGATTTTGAACTTTTGGCCAGAACTTTTTCGGTATTGCACAAAATCAAAAAATATTATCTGACATATTGGTAATCAGCCTAGAGGATTTCAAATCTGCTGCAATTTTTGACATCCGAAGTTCCTTTAAAATTTTGATTTTTCGACTAGGACAGACCGATTTTACAGAAATAATAATTTAACACTACATGATCGAAACATAGTATCAGGCAGTAATATATGTAGTCCAGGCTACATAAATGATTAAAATTGTCCACAATTCAATGAATTTTCTTGAAGCAACATTAGCTATGTTCTAAATGTACGTTAAAACAGTGAAATTAACTTTGAAAAAACTGAGAACTTTGGCAAAATTATAAGTTTAGTTAGTTATTATAATTCCCAAAGTTTAAATGATAAGTTTTCTCGCTTTCACATTAATAATAATCCAAAAATTTCTAACCATTCATACAAATCACTGTTGTCCAAGGCTATAGCTCGACGGTTACTTCTTTCCGAGAAGCCACTGCATGGTGTGGAACTAAAATTATATGAAGGTAACTAAGTCACAGTGTTAAGCAGGATCGATTCTAAATTCAAGAGAAAAAATACTAGGTTTGCAAGCCGACGCAACTACTCTACAACTAACTTAAATTACAGAAGAAAACAAGTGCTAGGTTGCAAGCGGTTGCATTAGTTTTAAATTGGCTACGCTGACATATTTACAATGACTTCAGTCGTTTCACGATACACAGCCTCTGACGAGGAAAAGGTAGACCACTCGTGATTCCCCATAAAATTAGGAATTTCGTATACATGAGATGACTTTTCGCTTTCAATTGATTCGTACGTGTTTTCATTTCTACCAGGTAATATCGACATTTCAAAGCTACGACCTATTGAACAATCTAACTCTTGCCTGCTAGGCATAGTATTAAATGTGTTGTTGTTGTTGTTGTTAGAATTTCGACGTCTTCTTTGGATTGCATACCTTAAAGTAATTATGGATAAATTCACAGCAGCTAGCGGAGAAACGTACGAAATATTGAATCTTCTCACTGCAAAAGGTCACACATCTTTTGTCTACAGAGCTCGGCGTAAAAGCGACAAAAAGTTATTTGTTGTGAAATATCAAGATTTGTATGATTCGGCAACATCTCCAGAAGAACTCACAACCCTATTAGAATTACCCTATGTAAGTGTACATGTTTAAAGTTTCAAAACTCTGGCTTCAGTAGATTTTAGCTTAAATCCGATGTTTAATACCTTATGATTTATAAGTGTTATATAAATTTTTACAACAATTTTGATAGCTTTCACATTAATCATGAGCACACACTTATACCGCCAAAAAGTCATCCGAAAGCTAATTCGAAGGTAGTAAAAGGACAGAGCAAGAAATATACCTTCCAAATTACTGATTTGAATTGAAGTACACAACCTTAAGGTGAAGGAAAAACAGTTTTGTATTAAAACTCAGTCCATCTTTGTATAATTATTTTAGGAAAAGCAATGATTGAGAATTATAAACTAAGCTAAAATACGCAAGCGGTTAGGATTACGATTCTATACTCACATCAAAGCCAAAGCGATGGCTATTCCACAAGCAAACCCCGCAGAAGTACTCCCACCAAGTACCACAGGATTATTTCGATAACTGCGTAAAGTCGTTGAAATTGTCGAACTGTTTTGTGTGTTGTTGCTCGCAGAAGTAGGCACTGAACTTGTAGAGATAGCAGTCGAAGGCAACAAAGTTGAGGTTGAATATGTGGCAGATGAAGTTGAAGTGGTGGACCTTATTGTAGTTGTAACTGTACTAAAAAAAGAATTTTGATCTTGCAGAGACGGGAACAACACGACTTCTCCTATCAGCTTAATGGTTGACAATGGAACAGTAGAAACCGTTGGGATTATTTTACTTGCTGTAGAAATAGCAAGAGGTTTAGCAACCACAAAAACAAAAGAAGGTTTTGTGATGTATTTTGTTCGGAGCTCTAAAAATCTCTCAGCCTTGAAAGAGAAACACTCCTCTAGTAGCTAATTCAGATCTTGGTGTCACCGGCACTTTGGAAGCAGTTTTTGTATGATACCAAAGGCGAACTGTAGTAGGTGATTTTGTTGTCAAAATGAGTTTTTTGTCAGCAAGAATAGGAGGCTTATTTGTCAGTGAAGCAACAGAAGGTACAGTTGATGTAATAGAACTGTTCTTTTTGGCTGTAGTCGAAGCAACCCTGAAATAGATTGAACCTCCTAGGTCACTCTACCATTACAATATACAATCTCAATACAATTTCTAGATTGCTCGACCATTACACATACTAACTGAAATTAGATAACTATAACATATACACACATCTTGGTCCTTTCTACCATATATTTGTCATAGTAATACGATCGCTTTAAGCTAATTCCAATGTAGTTGCTGTGATGTTAACCCTTTTTTCTACCAAGTAAATTGTCTTTTAAGTTCTGCTGACATGCCACAATGGTAAATTTAACTCAAAACATCATATCTCGAGCCATTAACACTAACCAAAGCAGTTACTTGCTCGTTGAAACAAAGGTAAAGAAAAATTTGATTGCACACTGAACTGTCTTAACGAAAGTGTCAAGGTTCTTCGAGCAGCTGTGTTAGAGTTTTCAAGTTGTTAACCATCGATAATAATATGTGTTTCTCCAAGATGGATTTTGCGTTCAACAAAGAACGGAATGCTTTACGGAAGCAAAAATATGCATATGTCAGTGGCATGTTTCGCAGGTTTAGTTTAATCATGCATAGTTACTTTGACAAGATATTTTTTCGACTTGGCGAAGAAACGCTGCAAAAATTACTAATTTTCGATATAACACCTAATATATATGCTTTTTAATACCTTGAGCACTGGAAGCAGTCTATTCCGGTCAGATCGTAACAACAAAGTTGTTTCGAACAACAGTAGCCATCATCGTACGCTACGATCTTTGTTAATATTGGTAACTTTGCATTCAAATTGCTGCAATTGAATGTGCAAGCATCGATCGCTGGCGGCCCATAGAACACTAATGTCGTTGCAGACGGACAATTGAGCATACTGTAGGAGAAGGAAGGACGACACACCAATCGCGTGTCGCCACATACGCAACCAGCATCAGTCTAAAATTAATGTTTCAGGTACCCAACGTGATGCCTTTATTAGACTTTGGCTACGTTCAAACAGAATTTGCTACAGAGTTCTACATGGTGATGCCTTCTATTCCTAATGGTGAAGATTTTGAAAGCTACATTGCTGCAAATGGGGTGCTCGAAGAGAAAGAAGCAAACTTTGTAATGTATCAAATAATCAAAGCAGTTCTTGCACTCGTACAGTTAGAGGTGATTCATCGGGACATTTCTGCTGCTAACATCATTTACGATTCGGAAAGTTTAACACCTTATATCATTGATTTCGGGGGAGCAATTAAGGCTAAGCCAGGATCAAAAATTCAACTAGGACCGGGTTGCATACCTTGCACAATGCCAGAAGTTCGTGGGAAAAACTACAAAGCTTACTGTAATTCAAACGTTCTTACGGTTTATCAGCTTGGTAAAGTTGCACTGTACCTGCAAACCGGAGGATATTCAGATAATCCAATAAACTATGCTCATCTTCCTGATCCTATTTATGATTTCATTCGGAAGTCTTGTCACTCAGACCCTAAGATGCGTCTGCGGTTAAAAAATATTGAAACTCATCCGTACTTTAAACTGATTGAAAAGGAATATCATTCCTTTTTTAATGAATGTTGCTTTGACAGCAAATTTCCTGTCCGTGTTCTCAGTCACTGTGTTAGCATATAATAAAATGTATATACTGTGTTTCAGCTTTATAAAGTATATCCTTACCATTCCAATAACTGCCAAGAACCCAATAATGAACACAACAATCGTTGACTTTGCTGTTGACCAATCTTCTGTAATTAATAATAATAATGATAAGTTTTCATTTTGCGACCTAGATGATTTCATTGAAACAAATAATAACAATAATATCAAAAATCAAAAAGATGTGGGACCTTCAAATGATTGCATTAAAACTAATAATCCTATCAATCCAGCTGTCTGCTTTGACAGAAATCAGGGTGAAGGCATATTTAGCGGTGATAACTCATTACATAACTTCCGAAATCAAAGACATGTAGAATTTTTCAATACAATGGATTGCACTGAAACTAATAACTGTGACAATCCAACAGAAACTACATATGACTATGATTTGCAGAATCAACGTGATATTGAATTTTTTAATGCAATCGACTGTATTGAAGTTAATAATCATTCAAACGAAACAATTAATAGTAAGGATCAGGGTGACACCGAAGTTATAATTGAGCCTCAAAGCTGCACTACGGAACCAGATAACCCTAACACTGATGTTCCGAACGATTCTAACCCTGATATTCAAATAGATGTTACAGAGTCAACAACATCGATAACTATTCCTAAGAATTTTGATTGGAACAAGGCTGCTAGCTCATTTAGAAAGACACTCCTTCTTCAATCAATACTGCATCCTTCAGCAGATGCCCGTAACTATTGGAGTAATCAAGTTAACAAAGACAGAGAAATTGATTACTTTATTACTCAAAGAATAGCGGGTCAACATGGTAGCACTGATCGCTTCGATAAAGTTTCGTGCAACATATGCCTTCGACGAAAGCCATTTACCCCTAATTGTCATCTATATTCGAAGGGTAATCTTGTCTCTCACAGTGCAAACCACAATGAATGTCGTTCGTGCGATGGTGTTCATATGTATCGAACAATACAAAAACTGCTTCAGCGTGGTGGTTCTTACTGCTGCAGGTGTGTTTAGAATTTTGCTGTATTTCTGTTCTTTTCTAGCTGAATATCAATACTTACTCGTACGAATCATAGCAGACTTTCTTTTTGTCGAATCCTTTGTCATCATCATCCCAACATGCTAAAATATAATTAAATTTTTTCAGATGTGGATGTTATGACTACGCCACTACGAATCCTCACATTTTCCTAATTGGGAATGATGCCTTTTGCTGTGCTCATGGTTTGAGTACAGAGCTGAACCAGAACTGTGCGCATGCACAAAGCGAATGCTGCAAGGTCGATATACCAAACAAATGCATTCACGTGCGGTTGACAGGGACCGCCTGCTGCAAGCATGGAACAAACTGTCCAATGTACTCAAATCTATATCCTGTACTATCCCTTAATTCATTGCCGAAGAAGGAAGCTGATTTTCGAACGCGAAAGCGAAAAATGAATGAATTTTAATACAGTTTTTTTCCATTTATTGACTTCCTTTTGGGTTACACGTTGTTTGTTAGCAAAAACCATTCTAGGCACATTAATAGTGTGTAAGAATTCTACAAATCTGCTTCCATCTTCAGGTACATTTGTGTCATAAGGTACCACTACATACCTTATGAGATCTACTATTGAAGAGAAGGACTGGTCATTTATGCTGAAACTGCCATCATTGTTGATAGTGGCATTGCGTAAGTAATGTAACAATACCTTAACCTTTCCCTTAAACTGCTTAGGAAATAAATCTAAAATTTCGTCGAAATCTTGGGAAGGTTCAGGTCTTGCTACAATTGTTTTAGAAAGCTCTAAAATTTTGTTTGCTTTCTGCTCTGCGCTACCGTTGGTTTTTAGAATTTTCAGAACATCTAGGTCAGGGATGGGTTCTGTGGCAGTTCAGGGACCAGTCCTTCTTTAATAAGCAAATATTTCGACATTATGTGAATGTTTTCAATATTGGGAGAATGATTTTTACCAAGCGCTTTAGAAACATGGGATTTTTTGACAATAGTTTTTGCTTTGACTGGACACTGATTGACTTCACCGCTAACTTAGTTATAAGGCTTTTATACTTTCTTAAATACCTAATTTCGCGCGTTGGAAGATTTAAATCGGTATAAAGAATATTATGACAAATTTCGGTCACACTTTTAATAATAGGAGGCGTTATCAGAGGTCTGATTTTTGCGCCACTGGATAAATTAGCTATGATATCCAAACTAGATATACTGTCAAGCACAACTTTCGACATTGTTACATTGTTGCAAAATGTATAAACATATATATAATATTTTTCAATAAATATTAAATATATTTAAATGATATAGATGACTTGGTTAGATTCAGTTGGAAGAGAGGCACGAAATTTCAGAAGAGGATTGTTATATGGACATAGATTTACCCAGATGAAGCCAAAAGGTGTGGTTTGAATGGCTTCCTCAAATACTTTCATAAATGTTTTGGCTTTATAAGGCAAAATGCTTTGTGCAAACGTGTACACTTGCCTGAGATCTCTGCGACACGACAGAAAGAAAATATGATTCATTTGACGGTTAATTATGACACTGTATTTGCCTTTGAGATACATTGCTTGAAAAAGTGTAACAACAGTTATATTTCGATGGTGGCTATATATCGTGAACAGTCTCATGCATTCGAGGGAGTTAATGACTTCGTGTTGCAAATCGTCCAATACCAGACAATTATTTTGGCTTTTCCAAAACTCTTCGTTCTCTAGTTGGACTATAGGTAAACCTTGGTGAAAAGTAATCTCAGGTAATATCTGTTTAAATTTATCATACACAGGTTGATATACATCATAACAAAATAACACTTTATCGAACTGAGCTTCGAAGCAATTTTCTTCAAAAAGACGTAAGCATAACTCTGTTTTGCCAGACATTGATTCTCCGATTAGGAGGACCCGACTGTTAAGTGTAATCCTGGGATCAATTTCAATTTCCTTAGTTAAGTAATCCATTTTATCGAAAGCTTAAAGTTATGATTTATATAGAAAAATGGTCTTAAAAACTTATAACTACGCTGCGTTTAACGCAGCGCAGTGGTCGAGCTCCCCCCTCACCCTAGGAGAAGGGGGGAGAGAGGGATTTAGAAGGCATATGTTGGAACTCTGTTCGATTGGAACAATAAATTTGTTGATTCCTCACATAGTGCATAAAGAACTGTGTCTTCAGACACCGGTTTACCAAAAGTTAATTTAATCTTTAAATAACCTTGGCTTGGACTTTCAACAAATGTTCCACAACTGCTAGAGTTTGAAGCTGTCAAATCAGCTATCCAAATAGTATATCCACCAGGAAAGTCATCATAAGATATATCCAAGCTTTTATTTGCAAACCCAAGACCTCGAAATATTGAGAAGTAAGCAAAGGCATAGTCTTTTCCATCGAAAGAAGACGAGAGACCTTCATTTGTAAATATTGGTTGCTCATTTTTGTATAGTGTGAAGTTGGTTACATTGTTGTGAATAAACTCATAGGGATTCAGTGTTATATCGGTACCATCCGCAGCATTTTTTTCACCATAAACACATATATTCGTTTTGGCATACTGCCGGCAGGAATTAGAGTCCACTGATGAGATGTATCATTTTTGCGGATTATGTGGTCATACAGCGTATGTCTAAGAGACGGGATAAATAATTTATTGCTTGCTAGACATCTATTTTGTTCTTGAAGTGATGCTGAGGTTGGCTTAACAAAATTACAAAATATCTGTATATTATCAATCTGAATAATATATGATTTTCCTTTCACTCCAATGAGGCAAAAGTTGTGAGGTTGCCGTGATAGTTTAATTTGCAACTCACAGTCTGTTGGGAGGCATCTGCTAGAATTGAATAAAGAGTTGAATGGTTTTACATAAAGATTGCATTCTTGCGATTTCAAAATAAATGTTTGTCTTTGAACCAAACCTTGATTATCCTGCAGGCTATTAAAAGAAAAAGCTGTATCTTTGTAGAACATAGAAGCCTGAAGAACAGAGTCCTTAACGCCTTTTTCTAAATTCGTCAAAGCTAGAACGTAATTCATGTAAGCAAAATTTGAGGCATCCGGGGTAACTTTAATGTTGTTAATACTTAGCTCTAGATCGGAAAATAAAGAGTTTCCCGGTAGGTTACATGGAGCTACTTTCTCATCCACAGCAATAGGTTGCAATTTGTCATTTAAGACTTTTATATTTAATAGCATAAAAATTGAGCTTAAATCAACACACCAATTTGGATCTTTTTCTAATCTGAATGTAAGTGTGGAATTATTTGCATTGGGAAGTCCTGACATTATTGTGAACTCCTTAAGCACGGTTTCCTCGATTGCATTTTGTACTAATGGAACTTCGGACCAAGCTAAACTATCAATGTTACAAGGCTGAGTGCCAACATGGGTCATGTCAACTGAATTTGCCATTTTAATGAAAATTAAATTTTTCTCTTTGTAGTGGTTTATATAGATTACAAAGGGTAAAAATTATTTAAATTTTGGTCTTTTTCCTTCTAACAGTTCGTTTTCTTTTTGGAAGTTTGACTTTTTTTGTCTTTCTAGGTCGAGTTCTTTTTGTACGTATAACATTCTTATTATTTTTTGTGCTTTTCGTTTTGCGCACACCTGCTAAACTTACCATTTTTACTGGAATGCAAGCGTGTCGAGCCATGTTATAAACAGCAGGAGTTGTATACATGATAAAATTGATATTTCAACATCTCTTCTGCTCTATTTATAGATTTTTGGAATTAAAAACTAATTATATTGTTCGTTTCTGTTTTGGAGGTGTAGGGACAGTAGAAAACTTTTGGTCATGTAGGTTCGGCACTAGTACCAACTCAGTTGTGTAGAAGCTTCGGCTTAACGTCAAATTATTTTCATCTGCCACCCGATATGTAATAGGATGAGAATGTAGGATTTGACTGACCTTATAGATTTTGTTTGAAAATGTTAAATCATGACCTCTAGAAAACGGTGTCTTTTTCAATTTAATCCTCACATGATCACCGACTTCAAATTTCGGTTGTTTAAATGACTTAGACTTCGTATACATATGTTCATAAATTTCGACCTGATTGGAAGGATTTACTTCACTGGGTGAAATACCTCCCAGAATCTTCATTTTTCGGGAATTCAATCCTGTTGTAATATCATCAAGAAATTGAATGAATCTCCAATTTTTTCGGGACATGCAAAATTTATATATGGTAGACTTTAAAAGTCTAATGGTACGTTCGCTCTGCGAACTTTTGATATTTGGGTCGTTAGTAAAGTAAATATGAATGTTCATGTTGGAACAAAAGTCTCTGATAAGTCTGTTTTTGAATTCTAAGCCATTATCAACATTTATAGAACTAGGTCGGCGATGAGAAGTTTCAAAAATTTCTTCGAACGCTTTTTTTACATCATGTGGACGCTTAGACTTCAAAGGTTTGCACATTAAAAACCTTGAGAACTGGTCAACACATACTAAAATATATGAGAAGAATGAATTGAAACGTTTTAGGATACTTATATCCATGAGGTCGCATGACCAACAGGAATCGAGTGTAGCTACAATTTGACGGCGAGGAAACTTCCCTGGAACTGGCTTTGTTTGAGTGTATAGTGTCTGATGAGCTAGCCAAGATGCTACAGAAGACTTTTTGATATCTTTTTTATGTTTTTTAGCTTCGTTGTAAAGCCTATCAACACCAGAAAATGCACACGGAGATTCAGGATTATACCACAAGTCTTTCAGTAATTTATTAGACATTTTTGAAAATCATGAATATTTACAGAATAAAATGTACAATATATACACTGTAGCGTAAAAACTATTTATTTCATTCTTTCAAGAGTATCTAGCGTTTTTTCTATTGCTTTCAAAGCTTGCCGAGCTTCAAACATGTTCAGTGATATTCCTCTCGTAGGCTTTACCAATATTTCACCACGCTGATTTCGAACATAGTCTGATTTCGTTAGGTCCATCATTGGTATGAAATAACGAATGTCAATAAGATTACCAGTGAAACTGTTGTTGACGAAAATTGGACGGATAGCTTTGATACCTCGCTTCTTCTGCACTTCTTCCTCTGAACTAACTACTATGTAATTGTCTGGTAGAGCGAATTTCAATGCCATCGGCTGCCGGTCAACGATAAGCATCGGATCTTGAAAGATAGGGTCCTGGTGTTGTTGAACTTCTTGACGGTCCGTTGTAGCCTGAGGAATCGATTCCCTTTGTTGCTGAAGCTGTCCATCTTGACGATCTATCTTAGCTTGAATATCATCCGAAGAAAATTGAGATGTACGCTTTTGAGCCATTTTCATCAATGGAATGAGATGTGACAGACTGACTGCTTTATATAGAGAAAATTCAGTAAAAACTAAACAGTATTAAGACAACAAAAACGTCATACTGAAAAATAATAAGTTTAAAAAATGCCAAAAATAGAAAATATTTCAATTTACTGAATATCAAAAATCCAAAAATAGAAAGATTGTCGGTAAATATCGACGAAATAAATTTTATGAATTGCTAACGATATGCCAAAAATAGAATATCTGACAATTCACTATATTTAATTTTAAAGAAATCTGGTCTATATAAATCCAAGCTTGAGATAGATGGTAGTCAGTCATGTCAGAGAAGCGCAGCACTGGTGATACCAGCGATTCGTCTACCGAGCCGAAGCGGACTAGAAAGCTCGCAACGCATGGTATCTCAAGTGTAGATGGCCGTGAGTATTTTAGCAAATACTATACTATCAAAGCTATCGATGAGAGGGCAAGTAAAAAGTTCAAAACTAAAATTTTCGACTACACAGTAACCTTTAAAGGTCTCGAAGATACTAATATGTTAGAGCTTAGTGAAAAGTTATATAATATTTTAGGGGAAATTTTCGATTATGTGACAAAAAACATTAAGCAGCATGATTATTTCAGACTTGTCATTCAAAGCAACAATTTAGAGTATCCTATTAGTATTCCTTACATCAAGATGGATCAGTTTTCACTGGAAATAGTATTAGATAAAATCGAATCTACCCTAAACTCCAATGAAAGTTTATTCTTGGACAAAGGTCTCCAGCTAAATATTATTCACACTGAATTCCCATTACCAGGTATGGGAAAATCGAAGGTTTCAATGTCTTCTAGTAGTTTCAATTCGTTTCGTGCAACAAAAAGAAGTATCGTGCAAGTACCAGTTTCTGCCAACTGTCTAGGGGTTGCTCTTCTTACAAACTTGCAAATTTGTAACAATCCTAACATAGTCCGAGCGCGAAATATTATAAGAACTGTCAGCAGAGATTTAGAAATGATTAAACCGTTTTACGCTGACAGCGGTGTAGATTACGGAAAACCTTGTGGTATTGAAGAACTGCATCAATTTCAGTCTAAACTTACTGATTACCAAATAATAGTTTTTGATGGTGTTGGAAATGTACTGTTCAACGGAGAAAATGGTAGCAGAAAGCTATATCTACTGTTAAATGATGGTCATTTTGATATTATCAAAAGTGTCTGTG